>CM060957.1:140377631-140450131 GCA_030765055.1 Mantis religiosa
CTCTCACTCTCTCTCTCTCTCTCTCTCTTTCAAAACAGACATCATTTAAATTAATATTCTTATAATTTTTGAGAAAATAAAAAAATGTGAAAAGGCTTTTAGGTTTATATGAACTTAAATTTTCGGTTTTGGGTTACATTGTTCACACATAAGCACAACTCTCTGTCTAAAAACCTCACCAAGGCGGCCCGGGTTCGATCCCAGGCGACCGCAAAGTGAGATTTGTGCTGCACAACAGGGCGCTGGGGCGGGTTTTTCTCCGGAGTCTCCGGTTTCCCCGCCATCTCATTCCACTGGTGCCACATCTTCATCTCATGTATCATCAGTGTCATCGCCTGCGGTGCCGTATGTAGTAAAAGCGAGCGTTAAACACTACACATTTCATTTATTTCCTGTCTAAAAAGATATTTTGGATTCAGAAAGCCTTATATGTATATTTCAGTTACGAATTTTAAGTCACAAATCAATATTTGGACCACCCATTGTAATTATTATGTAGAGAAAGTAAGGACTGAATCAACCTTCCTGAATATAAGTAATTAATTCATAGACTCGTAGGGAGGAAAAGGTCTACAAAATGACTGGGACACTTGAGGCGCCTAGTATAAAAGACGGACATTGAAACTGAGTTAAGAATCGAACTGTTTCATATTTGGCCTGCTCTTTTTGTATCTGCAGTCCGTTTGTTCCTGAAATGGACCTTTATACGTATTTTTCACAGCTGAAATGTGTAGTTTGTTTCAAAACCGGACATCTCCATGCTAAGTATAAAAAATGGACATGGCCGTTTGAACCAATCAAATAGCTGGAAATCATTGAAAACTGTGATGGCCTCCAGTTTATGGTTACATTTTGACGTGATTTTGGTATTTTACGTCTGTTCGCCTATTTTACTGATATATAACAGTTTCGGGACAATTTGTGAGCTTAATATGGAGCAAACTACATTGGAAAGTATCTGTCAAAATGAGCCAACTAATACTTAAGTATCCGTGCAAGTTGCTAGCCAAGCTTTTGGAAATGAATGGAAGGAAATCCCCGTCTTAAGTGGTATTATGATATAATGCAAAGTTGTAGTGCAAATGACACAGAAAATACTGTTGAATGTGATTACTTTGAAAACTCTTACACTGAACTAGACATTATCTGCACAGATATACAGTAACAAGAATGGAAAGTATTTGGTGTATATCAAAATTAAACAGAAATATATGTTTTTCATATTGTAATGCTGAACTGAAGCTATTATAATAATAGCAATAAAACACTAACATTCATTGCATTCAATCACAATTTATTTCCTTAACCTGGGAATTCCTTGTTTCAAAAAATGGACGCTTGCATCTATGTTTCAAAAATGGACATAAGTGAAGTTTAGTTTCAAATTCGGACACTGCATATTCTACACTAGGTTTTAGTGTATTCAAACAATATTTCTAAGGTGGATATCTTCATTATTGTGCTTATAGAGCTGCAAACATGCGACACAAAAGTTTTCAGGTTAACAAAATGAAGTAGAACACAAATACATCTCTAGTAAAAAATAATGTCAATGTTTCTTGTCCATCTTTGAAATTAGGCTCCTCACTTCTCTCTGCTGAAAGCTAATACCGCTGAGTGCTAGAGAATCTATTACAACCAGCTGAACATCGCCAATGACCTCCTTCATCTGTTGCAGATTTCCACACAAGATTAAGAAACATCCTGATCATGGGCGTATTTAAGGGGGGCGGAGGTCCAGGGGTCCGGACCACCTCCAAATGAAGTATCATTTCAAACTTTTATTAAATAGTTGAAACAAAACTTAGTTTAAAATAAATTGAAATTTTTTTTTCAAGCTTCTCATTTTAACGTCTCTATTCACTGTCAGGCAGACATGAAGTTATTTAGAAAATAAACGAAGAGTTACTGCACAGCAGCCGTAGAACTCATTAAAATACACAAATAATGTCAATTACATTAATGTATTGCAAAGTTAACCAATTCCGATATATATATATATATATATATATATATATATATATATATATTAATATATTTATTATTAACATTATTATTAACATATTAATTACATATATTCATTTATATCCAAGGTTAAGTCATATCGGTCGATGAATGGAACGGCTGAAATGATGCTCAAATGACTCCAGGGTCCATAGAGCTTCGAGCTACCTGACATTCGTCTTTCGGGATAAGAGAAAACCCCGGAAAAAGCCTTATCCAGGTAACTCACCCTGACCGAGATTTGAACTCGGGACCTCTTTAACCTGAGGCAGACATGCTACCATCTATGCTACTTATTTGTTGATTAGAATTCTCAGATACTTACTTAAATGTATGTAATTTTTAACTTCTAAGTTCCTATTCCCTTTTTTATTCAAGGAGAACCAATACTTCAAATGCATCAATCACTGGTTCGCTTTTTAAATATCTGGTTACTGTTTATATCATTTTATCCCAGGTATAAGAACAAAAAATGCACAATATACAAGGCCTTTGTACAGACTTTATACAAAGAAACAAGACAAAACCAAACTTTCCTAAGAACAATTTGTAGAAGCTTGGGTGGAGAAAGTTACGTGAATATAATATATTATATGTGTTTTTATTTTTACTAACCTGATAAAAGTACGTCCCTGATTAATTATTTATTAAAAGTAAATACTCCAATGTAGATTTTTGGACCCCCCCCCCCCGGAAATTGGCTTCCACGTACGTACCTGATCCTGATAATTTGATATACCTCGTGTTTTCATAGTACTGGATAAAAGCCATATTCTGCAATGAATAACCCACACTATGAATGAGGTGCAAATAGTGATTCATCAAATAATTGCTGATACCTATGCAGAAATTTTCTGAAGATATGTTGTTTTAGTTAGGGGATGATGGTTCGCTCCTATTTTGTTGTAATTTACGCTTTTCCAAAGTCAAAAAGAATATGATAAACTAAATTAACATGAATTTCAATAAACGATGTTTTATGAACGATTCTTATGAAGCTTTACTAATTGACTCATATCAATTAAGATAAACATTTGCCGACATTATGTTATGCACTTCTTTCTAGCTAGAGCAAGAATACAGGTAGTTTAAACATTAACCACATTTTTAATAGTGTGTCGATATGCGAGGTATGAAATACCTTCCCTTTATGAAATTTAAAAAAGTAATCATATTGAATAATAATCATAATATAGCTACTGAACAATTATAAGGAAGTATAAATTATTTTATTATTCCAATTAATTATAAAGAATGTCTCAGATATGTCTAAAGTCACAAAAAAAAAATTAGGAGAACCAAGTTATTTTCCCGCAATAAGTTTAAGTCTTACACTTTAGATACAGTGTACAGAACAAAAGGAGACACCTCACGTAATGTACTAACATTTTCGTAAAGATTTTGTGAAGTCTTGTAATTATTACTGAATTTCAAAGAGATATACAGAGCCCACTTTAAAAATTGAAAATCCATAAATGCAATTAAGTTAGTTTTTCATAAACAGAGTCAACTTGAAAAATTCAATTCGACGGCCGGGAAAACCTTAACCAAAACTTTAGGCTATATATGGATAATGTGAAAATATGATTAATTTGTTAAATAATTCGTTTTTTCATAAATTTTGTATAGCATTATTCGCTAACAAAATAAGTTTCCTCGTTTTCGTGTAAATTTCCTTTATTTAAATCTATACGCTCTTAAAATGCTATGCTCATTCTTTAATACATGTGTGTGTGTGTGTGTGAGAGAGAGAGAGAGAGAGAGAGAGAGAGAGAGAGAGAAAGAGAGATCGCTACTCTTGGAGAAGGGACGACATACACATGCACTGTTTAAATCAATATCCTTGTGATTTTGGAGAAAATAAATTGTCAAAAATCTCACGGCCCCGTTTTGCATACTTATCTACCCAGATCTACCCTGGCTGCTACTCCGCAGGAGAAAGGAATGGAGTGAAGGAATCACTTTTTTCAGTTTAAGTCCTCCAACGTTAAGTTGTATTGGACGATAAATGAAATGGGTGAAATGATATTTAAACGCGCTCTGGGTCCAAGGAGCTTAGAGTTATCCGACATTCGTCTTTCAGGACAAGGAAAAATCCTGGAAGAAACCTTATCCAGGTAACTAACCGTAATCAATTTTCGAATTCGAGGCCTCCTGAACGTGAGGTAGACACGTTAACAAGGAGGCTATTAGGAATATAGACCACAGAGACGCAGACAATCTCTAGATTCCGTTACTCGAAGATTAATCCACTACTCCAACCGGCCAGAGAGAGAAAGCGATGAACCAACCGGGCAAACAGCCCTCTAAGGGGATGCAGCACTAAAAACCCCAAATACAGCAATTTTCAACCAATTTCGCTGAAAGTATTACCGCTTAGATCTGATGCATAGTGGACACAGAATTCAAAATTTGGTTTTGGTATCTTCAATAGTTTTTGAGTAATTAATTTGTTAAATTCAATATTTGGGCAAAATTCAAACCGCTCCACACGATTTAAATTTTCAAAATTTGAATTTTTTATTTCTAAAAATATTGAAATGGTTATAAAGAAAATTATCTATCATCATTTAGTTCCAGAGGAAAAAATATAAGGTATGGAGCAAACAAAAAGCCAAAAAATGATTAAACCTTTGATTTTATATATCAATAACTTTTAAAATATAATAAATATTAGAAATGCATAGGATAGAAACCTTTGTTTGCTTTTTAAGACCATGTATTAATAATTTTAGAGTGACTGAATCAAAATTTCATTGTGTGGAACATTTTAATGACAAAAAATATTGAAAAAGCTATAACCAAGTATATCAAATTTTAAAATCCAAAACATTTTCCTTCTCAGTTAGATACCTTGAAAAAGACTAAAATACACCAGATAGGTAAGTTGGAACCCCCTGCCTCTCCCTTCTCTCTTCTGCAGCAGTTTTCTTCAATTTTAGTTTCTTCCTGTATGCTTTAGAAGTTACCTTTGCAGAAGTTGCTAAATGAAGTAAATGTAGTTGGTCCTTCCCTTGACTAATTTTTAGAGATGCAGGTGAAATCTCAGTGTTCGTTATGTCTGACTGCAGCTTAAGTAAGGCAGAAGAACCAAAATTGAATTTACTGATGGCTGATGTCACAGCAACCTGAAGTCTCTTCTTTGACACAAATTCTTTTTGGGCATTTACGCCATATCCTACTAAGTAAACTTTCATTTGCATTTTGTCTTACCCAATGTACATCTCCGTGGGACATTATCTGATGCCAGCCTTTGGTACACAGGCATTAGTTTTATTACCACATTAACTTCAAGTATGTTTCCATTGTTATGTTGTTATATTTAGATGTTTCTTCCCCATTAGCTATAGCTTTATTATAAAAACACCAGGATGTGGGTCCATTAGGGCAGCTGGTATGCACTGGATTGCTATCACTTGAACTACAATGACGTAAAATGGCATAAATAGCTTGTTTCATTTCAGGTACATCAGGAATGATTTTTGTAATTGCACTTCTGTAATATATTTGGAGTTGAGCAATTACATCTGCTGTTAGGCTGCCATGTGACTTGCCACCAAGTGTTACACTTTTCTTCTTCCATTCATCCACTGTACTCTGGAGACCTTTACTAATCATTTTGGCAAAGTGATTAATGCATTCCTCTTTTCTGATTTGGTTTTCAGGTTTGGTTCCATATACTCGAAGATCTGAACGGTGTTTAAAAGTTTTGGCATCCCCATCTGATAGTATAGCGGGGTACCAAAAGCTTTGCATGCTCTATGGACCTTTTCCATAAAATTTCAGCTGCTGCTGCTTTCATAGCATTGGAAGAACCATGAAAATTAATCTGGCAATTGCCACTTGCAATGTGTTCCTAATGCAACACTGTGTATTGGTCGCTGGATATTATTTTATATATTGATAACAAAGATAGCAGTATTTTGGAAGAATTTCATAGTCCACTACTAACGCTGTCATAATATCTATAACAATGCCCATGCCATAGAGGAATGAATGGCCTCTCTTCAACCATGTGCCATCATATGACACAGCAATGTCAATTATATTATCTTGTTTTAATGATGGCTCACAATCCATATGAGCTTTCCTAATGATAGCATGGGCTTTCCTAAGGACCTCTACATTCAGAACAGTGTTTTCATTATATAATTTATTGAAATGCTTTCTATATGCTGTAAGCGACATACAGGTCATCCCCATTCCCATACAATATTTTTGCATACCAACATGCCCCTTTCCAATGCTCAAGAATGAGGTTACCATTCTACAGTTTACATCAAATTGTGCTGTTGAAGTTTCACTCTCAGTGATGTGTGGGCTTGATGGAATGTCCTTTATCAAGCATTCGCAGCTGCTACATTTCACTCTAATAGTGTTTGCAAACCCTAAATGATCTACAGTTTCTGCATGCAGAGTTGCTTTGCCACAATAAGTACATTTCATACCTTAATACAGTTCCTTCCATACACTGTTATGTACTGTAGAAAAGTCAGCTTGGGGTCTATCTAGCCTTACTGCAGCCTCAAAATTTGCTGCAGTGATCTCCTTTTGACTGGCAGATAATCTGGAAGGTCCTGGTTCATTTGAACATTCAGGGGCAGGTTCACACACAGTTTCAGTAGTTGTAGCATATGTACAATGGAATTCACTCTTATTCCCATTAGGTTCCCAACGTTTATTTACTAAACCTGATACCTGTTTAGGACGTTTAGAGGGTCTTTCTATATTGATACGTGTATTGTTTAGCCTAATCATGATCCTATGTACAGTCAACAAAAGTTTGTTTCAAAAAAATGTTTACCTATAACATATATAACAGTTATGTGCACGTTTAGATGTATAAAACAACTTTATAAATGTTAAATGACACACTAAAACTCATTAATTATACACAAACAGTGTGTAGTTTAACGAGAAACATAAGAAAATCAGGACCAAGTTAGAAATTCACACAAAATCAAAATATAAACATTATTATATGCTTTCAAGGGCGCCGGGGTAGCGCGGTGGTTTCGTTCGCGGCTCCCGTTCTAAGGGTCCCGAGTTCGATTCCCGGCTCTGGGGTTGGCGATTTTAAGTCGGCCCTATCCACGCCTTCACCTCTGTCTAGCACACGTGAAGTATCCCCTATGCCCAACGTGGTTCGGAGTCCACGGTAAAAACTGTAGGTCCTCTCACCTCACCGCCATCTTCACTATCACCCTATCATCGGAGGTAATGGACACCGCCCTCTGGGTGCCTCCACCTGAGAAATGGGTCCGGTCATCACTTGGTGGGGTGAGGTTACCCCGAAGGCCAAGGTTGCCATGTGGGGAGTGTTAGTAACTAACTAACTTATATGCTTTCAATGTTTGCAGCCAGTCAATGGTGCCACATATCGTAAGAAATAACCATCATACGAATACACAAAACTTCACCAGAAACTTTGGCCGCTAATTTCAAATGAAGTACATTCAATTGAACCCAAATGACAGAATTCTGGGAATCCAAGGGCCGGCATGCACGTACACATGGGCATTTAAAGGGTCATCTGAGGGTATTTGAATGCCTGAAACTCAAATTTCGTTGGATTTTGATACTATAAGGTTCAAAGCATTTCATTAGCTCAAAAACCAAAAATTACTTTTCCGTATTTTTAGACAATTTCGGTGCTACATTCCCTTAAGAGAAAGCGATGAATCAACCAGGCAACAGCCCTCTAGTAGCCACAGAGAATGTTCTCCTTGAGGAAACAATCTGTTGCAATCTTTTCAGAATCACCTTACGCTACGAAACGCAAAACTACACCTGAAGGAGGTTGAGTCAATGGTAAATGAAGGAAAGGAAGCCGTGACTGACGAAAAGTCAAACCAAAATATATTTTACAACCAGAACATCCACAAATAGCCCAAGATCAGAGGACAATCAGCTCAAATCGAACCCAGAATCTCCGAATGTGAGCCTCATACTTTACCGTCGAGCCAATTCACCGAGTATCCTATGGTTTAAAAGTTATAGAAAAGTCTTGAGCGATAAAGAAGACTTCATAGGTTGAAGTACGTAGGCTTTCAAGGCCGGAGTCATTTGGTAGTTAATGATAATCTATGTCGTAGGTTGTTCGCACAAATTTAAATTGTATATACATCCGTTTTATTTCTCACGTAAATATCTGAAGTACTTTAATAAGAATTATTAACGTGCAAAGTAATTTATATTGGGGAGTAAATATTTACTACTCCAGGGGCAATCGATGCAAACAGCAAAACGATAGTACCTACCTCGAAATATAACAAAATTATCATTTATGACCTGAAAAAAAAACAGTTAAACAATGCATAACAGCATTTTGTTTCTATTCCCCACACTTTTATATATGTATGTAGCTTTAGAATAGGATCTAGCTTTATAAGTTTAAAACAATACAAAAATAAGAAATTTTCCTTCAAATGTGGAACTTTTACTTTTCTTGATTAAAAGATGACTGAAGTAATTATTAAATCAGCGAATGTTTCAAATATTTGCATTGCTAATTAAATGTGTCAATGAAATTTCTGTAAAACGCCTGCATAGTAATCTTCATTTTGATTTAATTTTGTGTAATATTGTGCCAACGAAGACATTTGCGATACATAAAATGTACAGGTTTTTAGAAGAAAATCAATAAAATATTGTAGCCCTTACGATTTCAAATTCGTGATTTCAATGTACGAATGCTTTACAGATTTTAAAATGGCAGCATTCGCTTGTTCTGCTTGTCATCGTGTTAAGAATTGAGAATTTCAAACTCGGTACCGCAAGTCGTTTTTCAAATTTGGCTTGTTTTAGCTCATTTCCCTTGTACATTGGTCCGAAAACCTGGGCGCTCGTATACATTGCTTTATTCGAAAAGAAATCAAAATGACAACCACCATCATCAACTTCAACAGAAGAAGGAAATGAAGAGGAAGAAGAAAGTTTTAATTTGATCAATATATCTTTATTGCAATGTATACATTCAATTTTTCACTAGCCTTTAGAAACACATTCTCTTTCTCCTTTGCAATCCTAACCTATCTATCAGAAATGGTTCTGAAACTTATATATTCAAAAAACTAAAGTCCAACTGATGATAATCTCATTTTTCCGCTTGTATATTCTGCAGCAACTGTATGTAAATGAAATCCATAATAAAATCATTCAATTAGGTTAACCTGAAATAGATTAAAAATGCATGTTTTTAAGAATAGTTTGCAAAAAAAAAAAAAAAAGGGTCATCAGCTTGCGTATATGTAACAACATAACTCAAGAGCGAAAATATAGCATGAATACCAACCTCTTCCGAATGCTATATGTAATTAAACTCGCATCGCTTTAAGGGAAATAACTTCCAGTCACATTTGAACTTGCAACAACTACAGAAATTCGCGTGCATAGCTTGATACATTAGCATTTTGCTTTTGTTTTTAACTGAAACTCTTAAAAAGAAATCATTCATATTGGCAAACGATTTCCTGTTGACCCAACGTACATAAACGCACGTCTGACCTTCAGGTTGTTTCATGAAGCGTTTTATATTGTGCAACGTTAATCTTTATTCAACTAAAGGCAGAAGTAGTACTGGGCGACCTTGAGAGTAATTATATAAATACATATTATGAACACGAAGATGTGAAAATTTTCCAAGTTTATAATAAATGGGAATAACAACTACCATGACTGCCTTATTACAACACATCTTAAATTATTTACGCAGTATATATTTAAAAACGCAACTCATTAGTATAGTATATAGAATTATTGTATCCCGCTTTCTGAACGTCTAACGTTGCAATGATGATGAGGTATGAGATAAGTCTATTGAAATAAATATCCGGCATATAGCACTAAATTGTTGAAAGTATTAACGTGCACGCACACTACTGTCAATTTTTGTTTTCAGCTATCCTCAGAACCTGCATTTCTATACAAATCTAGTCATAGAAGCTTTTGCTGTATACAATATATATTCTACGTGACAGGAAATGATGTGAAAATGTGTGCTATTTGGTCATATGAAGGGAATTTGGAAAGAAAATGGTGTTTTGCTCCTCGACAGCTTTTGGTAAAGCTGAGCGCTTCTTCTAAACGTGTGTGGATTGGAAATAAATAATTATAGGTAATTAACATCTTGTCTCTTTGTTTCTACACATATGAGGGTGTGTCAAAGTTTTAATTATCACTCTTTATAAATGCGATAGAGAGTTTGTGTTGCTATGTGGTTGTTAGTTCTGCTCTGGATAGTCACCATCCAGATTTACAATTGACTGTAGAAGTGTGCAGAATTCGCTTTAAACCACTCTTCCACTCACTAATCACGTCATTTGTTTTCACAACACAATGCAATCGTCATTTCCGAGAACAAGAAAAGGGAACTTGGTGCGAGATCGGGCGAATAAAGCGGATGGTATAAGCTCTCAAAGCCACATTCGGTTGTTTTGTCAACTGCAACTTGAGATAAATGAGCTGGTGCATTGTAAGACGAACAACTTTGGAGAGGATACCACGACGTTTCTTAAACAAAGCTGCTCGTAACTTGTTTAGAAGATTGCAGTAGTATCCGCCAGTGATGGTTTGACCTTTGGCAAGTTAATCTGTAAAGATGACTCCACGACAGTTCCATAAAACTGAAAGCATTACCTTCCCAGCTGACCTTTGCACCTTTGCCTTTTTGGGAGGGGGGAAATCGGCATGTTTCCATTCCATGCTCATTGTTTTTGTCTCTGGATCATACTGATAGATCCAGTATTCATCCATGGTTACCAGACGATAAAAGAAATCATCTTCCTCTTGTTCCAACAGCAACATCTGTCTTGAAAGGACACGCCGTTTATTTTTTCTCATCTTTTTTTTTTTGGGGGGGGGGGGGAATGTTTAGCAAACGTGGAACCCACCATGCAGACACCTTAGACATGTGCAATTCGTCATGAATACTTTTCCAAACACTTAAGCCAGGGGTTCTACTCCCGTTAGTCTGGACCCGTAGGAACAAGGACCCAGGCCTCGTTCTACCCGGGAGCCGAAGCTCCGGGGCTCTTTCCATAGGGCAATATCTGGAGTCTAATGAGTCACCCCCCCCCACCATCGACTCGAAAATCAAGACGGGTGGAAGTGGATACGCCAATTACGCGCGTCCACCCCGCTGGGAAGACTACCGAAAACCTTGGTAGGGCCGCCTGGTGATCTAGCACACCTTCTACTAGCTCTGCAGGCTAGTATCTGGGACTTATTAGGCAACCCTCTATCCCATCCGGGCGGCCGTAGCCTGGCCGGAGGTACCCAATTTCCCATGGTGTCGGGAAAACACTGCCCCCTCGACTCCACCCCAATCCCAACAGGTCCCAATCAGGGAGGGGCTCCAATGTTCGGCCCGAGGTTCCTCTAGTAACGTCAGAGGTACCACGAGTGATAAGGGTCCGCAGCGCCCGCACCATGGCAGCTGAAGCGGACGGATCCCCTCCCCTACGTAACTTTTCCACACTGTCATAACTAAGATATGTCTCATTCATTATCATTTGGATGGTTTCGTCTGTCTTCCAGTATTAAACACTCCACTTTCTTCACTACGACAGTATCGTCTCTCATTGACGGTCTACCAGCTCTTGACTCACCTGTCAGGGACATGTGACCAGTTTGACAATTCCTTTTCCACCTCAAAACAGCGTCATACGTTGGGAAATCATTTCCATAAACAGCCGTCATCTCATCGTGGATTTCCCGGGCAGTTTTGCCCTTCAGATGCGGGAACTTGATCACACTACGAGCCTCAATTTTCTCCATCTTACACCTCAGTCACTTGTGGCACTCACTGTAAAAAAAAAAAAAAAAAAAAAAAAAAAAAAAAAAAAAGACTGAAATCACTGAAACTACCAACATTATGTGCAGAGGGATCAATGATAACAGTGAAAAGCTTTCATCACTCTAACATAAAAACTACCGGGTGATAATTAGAACTTTAAGACAATCCCTCTTAGAAACGATCGCTTTCTCTTTCTCATAACATTAATCAGGGTTTCGGTTTAAGACAATTTTTATTGATACTGATACCTATTTGTTAACTGGACGGAATAAATAATTCAATTAAGAATTATAGAGATATACGTAAATAATTTTAATTAACTTCTGCGCTTTTAATCAATGTATAGTGCAGGAACTTTTAAATTAGCAGGTGCAGTGAAGCGAGTTTCAGTGACAGGCAGGTAGTAATTTGCGCTTAGATTGTTTCATGGTTCCTGGTTCCTGGTAGGCAGGTATATTGGGTGTTCGCCGGCTTAGTCTGAAACATTTTATGAAAAGGAGAAAGAAAAAAAATCGTAGAATTGAACAACATAGTAGGATACTTTTGTGATTGGTCTAGTAATGTAGGAAAGTTGGTTGGAGTGGCAAGGTTAGGTAAGACTAGAAGCATGTATTATAAATTCAGATCGCTTACCCTCCGAGTTTGTGGGATCACTCGCTATTCTACGCTTCTTTCCCACCTATTACTAAGCTTAGCTTTGTTATTATAGAAGTAATTTGATTTTGGAAAATAACAGTTTTTAGACAACGCTTTTAGCGAAATATCGCCAGTAAGAAAAATGGTATCAGTGAATTAATCAAGTTAACAAGTTACTCAACGGATTAAATAAAGTGGAAGGTTGTTTCAAAATCACTTTACATTTCTTAGCAGAAAGAAGTGTATTAAAAATAGCGTACCTTCCCGGGACGCAATCGTGCTTCAATACCAGTCTGGTATAACATATAATGCGAGTACGCATAAGTAAAGACAATTGGGCAATCTATCCCTTTCGAAGCTCCTTCGGAACAGTGGAGTTTGTATAGAAGGTGTATTAATGCATTCCAAGACGTGCATCTGTATATATTTCAGAGAAAAGGGTGTCGAGCCAATATTAAAGCGGGCACAAGATTGCGCTGTTCGTAAGCAATACTGTTCCGGACGCATTATCTACGATAACGCCGCTTGTACACACAAAGAGCCGGCAAATAAAGAAGGCGAGGAGATGAAAGGTAGGTCGGCACAGATAAAGTTACGTTTCTTTAAGGCTCGGCTTTCGTCTGGTGATAGAACATTCGATTTCTTGATTGTTACAAAACAGTCTCAAATTATCAATGAGGTATTTAAGAAAGCGACGACTCGCCAAGAGTCAGTCGTAAATAGATGTCGTAACAGGAGTGATGTAAACAGTGGAAGTTGAGTAAGCTCTTTGATGTGGACATCGACCTTGGTAGACTGTGATTATGTATGTAACGTAATTCTTCTGTAATCTGCAAGTGTATTTCTAAGGAAATAAAGCACATTTAGATTTTCTGCAAATTGGACTTCTAATTCTACGAATCCACAAAGTCACAATTTCTGTCAGAAGTGGGATATCGACCAAGGACGCGGCACTAGAAAAGATTTTAGAGAAGATGATGGAAATGAAGGCCGAACTGACCCCGGAAATGAAAGCTGCAAATAATAGCCTGGCCGCGGAACTAACACAGATGAAGGCGGCTAACGACAACTTCACCGCTAAGCTAAAGCTGCAAACAACAAACTGGCCGCGACGATGACTGCGATGAAGGTCGAATTAACCACTGAAATGAAGGCTGCGAACGAGGCCCTCGCCGAAAAATTTGAAGAACAGTTGGCCGGCGTTAGGAATGACGTCACGGGGCTGGGCAAGCGGATGGGACAAGTGGACGAGCGCGTCGAAGACCTGGTGAACCGCTTTAATGACCTAGAACGAAAGGCCGTAAGTAACACCAAGTCCCTGAACGCCATGGTGGAGGACATCGCCAGCAGCAGGTTGAAGGACCTGAAGGCCGACGCGCCGGGACGTGACGCAACATAAATACGACGGCGCGACAACTTTTGAAGTCATCCGCCGCCAGTTCGACACAGTGGCCAAGCACAAGTGGTCACCAGAGGAAGAGGTCGCACAGCTAATAGCCAGTCTCCAGGAACGGGCTGCAGAAGTCCTGAACGCGGTCCAGACAGCGGCGGTGCCCAAGAACATCTGGGAGGCCCTGGAGAATCGCTTTGGTAAACCACCGCTTAGCCGCAGCGTACCGCAGTGAGCTGAAGTTTAGGTCAAGGCCGCAGGGGGGCGCTGCAGGAGTTTGCCCTGGCAATTGAGCAACTGGCTAGCAAAGGCTTAGTCGACCTCCCACCGGAGTTGGTATTCCGGGAAACCGCCTACACATTCATTGACAGGGTACGAGACACGGAGATTCGTCAGCGCCTAATGCTCGGCGACTTCAAAACCATCCATGAGGCGCTAACGGCAGCATTAAGGATGGAGGCGGCCAAGGTGACGGCTAACCCGAATTCGCGAACAAGGAATATCCGTTACAAGGGAGACCGAAGACCAGTCGAGGGACGCCGAGGAAGACATAGTGGCCTGTGTTGGGGATGTGGAGAGCCGGGACACCTGGAGGGAGACTGCCTACACCAGGGAGAGCAGCCGGAAAACGAGTAAGGGCCGTCGTGGAGAGGGGCACGTCGGTGCCATCACTACCATCCCCTCGAGTGACACTACGCGCCGTCAGCCGGCATATGGATGACGGCCTCATCGCGGACGGTTGGGTGAGAGGGAAACCGTGCCGCGCGTTCGCAGACACCGGGGCAGACGTGACCGACATCTGACCTGACATAGCCCGGGGTTTGCCGACGAGGAAGCCGAGCCGAACATATCAGCTCATGACGGCATCGCGTGACAGCTTGCCTGTGTAAGATGCCCTGCTGAATTTGACCTTGGGAAGGAGTGCCGTATGTTTGTGGGTGCATGTCGCAAAGGTGGCTGAGGGGGTAACACTGGGATTGGATGCCCTCAGGAGCCGCGAGGCGGTGGTCAACGAACAGCAGGAAGGTTCTCCTGCTCAATGGAGAAGAGGTCATTCATCGGCAACCCGAAGAGCGCCTTGGAATCTGCAGGGTCATCTTGAAGGAAGACGTGGTGGTCCCCGTGAGAAGCGAGGTGGTGGTGACGGCGCGACTGCAAGGTCAGCGAACCAGGAACATGATGCTGGACCAGAAGATGCCTGTGCACGAACTGTGTGTAGCCAGAACATTGTTTCCGTGCAGAGAGGAGGTACCAGTGAGGCTGCTGAACCTGACAGACACCGATAACGACATCCAGGCCGGAACGGAACTTGGGATGTACGAGCCCGTGGTCAGCGTAACAGCAATCGACAAGACACAGGAGCCAGTGCTGACGCAACACCTGGGGCCCCGGCTGGAAGGTTTATTGGAGAGGGCGGCCGACTGCCTGACTGCAGAACAGCTCGAGAGGGTTCGACAGCTACTGATACGATACCAGCGCGTTTTCAGCCAAGGTAACTGTGACTACGGCCACACGGACAAAGTGCTACACCGCATTCACACCGGGACCCCCGGCCTATTCGACAACCACCTAGACGCGTTCCGCTGGCAAAACAAGTGGTGGTACGGGATATGCTATAGGACAGAAATCCAGGGGAGTGATTGAAGAGCCTGACAGCCCTTGCTGTTCCCTGCAGTCTTGGTGACGAAGACGAACGGCGAGCTACGCTTCTGGGTAGAATACAGGAAGCTGAATGCTGTCAACAGGAAGGATTGCTTCCCCTTACCACGGATTGATGAAACCCTTACACGCTAGCTCGTGCACAATGGTTCTCGACCCTAGACCCGAAGTCAGGTTATTAGCAGGTAGCTCTGGACCCGAGAGGCAAGGAGAAGACCGCATTCTCGAAAGTCCAAGGGCTCTGGCAGTTCACAGTTATGCCCATTGGCCTCTACAACGCACCGGCTACCTTCGACATCATCGTCGGCAAGTCTTTTGAAGACTATCTCGACAACCTGAGTAAGGTGTTACATCGACTGTAGGTGACCAAACTGAAACTGAACACGCAGAAGTGCCAGCTCTTCCGCAAGGAAGTCAACTACTTCGGCCTCATGGTCTCAATATCCGTAGTGACCATAGACCCTTAGAAGACACAGGGCATAAGAGATTGGCCACGCCCAAAGGATAATAAACGGTTGCGCAGATTCCTGGAGCTGTGCAGCTATTCATAAAGGAGTTCTCCAACATCGGTAAGGCCCTCACCCGCCTAATAGAGGAACACCGATCTTATGTGTGGACGGATGACTCCGAAGACGCTTTCCAGCGGCTGAAGAACGCACTGTGTAGTGCACCTATGCTGGGATTTTCATAACCAGGTGGCACCTTCATTGTAGACACCGACGTCAGCAACCATTGCATTGGAGGCGCTCTATTCCATGTCCAGGACAGCCATGAGTGGGTGATAGCCTACTACAGCAAGACGCTCTCCAAGACAGAGAAGAACTACTGCGCCACCCGGCGAGAGTTACTGGTGGTAGTAAAAACATTGGACCACTTCCACTTGTACCTGCACGGTTATCCATTCCACCTGAGGACTCACCACTCCGTCCTCATCTGGCAATTGGGCCTTAGGAACCTGGAAGACCAGACAGCACGTTGGGTCCAGAAGCTGCAGGAGTGCGACTTCATCGCTGAACATCGTAGAGGGAAGAGCCACGGTAACGCAGACGCCATTTCCTGAAGATCTTGCCCAAAAGAGTGCGGCCAATGCACGAGAGTGGAAGAGAAGGAGCGTGCTGCAGCTGTCCAAGTGGTCACGGCAGTACCTGCGGATGGCTGGGATAGCGCAGGTCTGAGGAGGGAGCAGCTGGCGCACGCAGACTTGGGGCCACTCTTTAGAGAATTGGAGGCAGGGATAAAACCAACCTGGAAGGACATCGCACTAAAGAGCGCTACATAAAATTCGTACTGGGCCCATTGGGACTCGCTGAAGATCAGAGAGGGCGTGCTGTTCCGGGTATGGGAATCACCTGATGGGAAGACGCAGTGAGAACAGTTGGTACTTCCCCGAAGTAAGATCCCGGAAGTCTTAGAAGAAGTGAACGCCGGTACTTCAGGAGGACACCTGGGAGCACACCGGACGATCGACAAACTCCGACAGCGCTGCTACTGGCTGAGGCTCCGAGCAGATGCTGAAAGATGGTGCCTTCAATGTCACGTGTGCGCGGCGAGTCGTGGCCCCCAGTCTAGGAACCGGGGTGGCATGCAGGAGTACAACGTCGGAGCGCCATTCGAACGGATCGCTGTCGACATAGCTGGACCATTCCCAGTGTCCGACCGAGACAATAATTACCTTATGGTGGTCGTGGACTACTTCACAAAGTACCCGGAGGTGTATGCCATCCCGAAGCAAGAGGCCAAGACCATCACAAACTGCCTCGTGGACCAAGTGTTCTGCCGTTTTGGGGTGCCGTTGGAGCTCCACAGTGCCCAGGGCAACAATTTTGAGTCCAACCTAATGAAGGAGGCACTAGAAAGACTTGGGGTTAACAAGACCCGCACAACACCACTACATCCACAGTCAGATGGCATGGTCGAAAGATACATCAAGACCTTAGAAGATCACCTGAGCAAGGTTGTGGCCAGGCATCAGCGAGACTGGGACATCAAGGTGCCACTGTTCTTGCAGGCCTACCGCTCGTCAACAAACGACACCACTGGGATGACGCTAGCCAGCTTAATGTTCGGCCGAGAGTTACGCCTCATCTTTTACCTGGCTTTTGGAAGAAAACAGCCAGCAACCGAGTATCTGGAGAACCTGGTGGACAAGCTCCACGGCATGCATGAGATGGCTCGTCAGAACATCCAGAAGGTGAGTGACCGCATGAAGACCCGATACGACAGGCAAGCCAACAGCCAAGCATTCCAGCTAGGTGCCTTGGTCTGATTGTATCGCCCTACTCGGACTGAGGGACGTTGCCCGAAACTTCAACAGTCATGGCCAGTACCGTACCGGGTGATGAAGAGTATTAACGACGTGGTCTACCGCATCCAGAAGGTGCCCAGAGGAAAGATGTTGGTGGTTCACTTGGGATAGCTTGACCTGCTACGAAAATGTTGTTCGGGACGACCAGCCTTGAGGCGGGAGCAGTGTGGCGCGGTCGCATTATCTACGATAACGCGGCTTGTGCGCACAAAGAGCCGGAAAATAAAGATAGCGAGGAGATAAAAGGCTGGCCGGCACAGATAAGGTTACGCTTCTGGAAGGTTCGGTTTTCATCTGGTGATAGAACATTTGATTTCTCGAATTATCAATGAGATATTTAAGGAAGCAACGACTCGCTAAGAGTTAGTCGTAAGCAGATGTAACATGAGTGCTGTAAACAGTTAAAGTTGAGTAAGCTCTTTGTTGTGGTCATCGGCCTTGGCAGATTGTGATTGTGTATTAACGTAACTTTGCTGCAATCTGAAAGTGTATTTCTGCGGAAATAAAGAACATTAAGAATTTCTTCAACTTGGACTTCTAATTCTACGAACCTACAAAGTCACATCCGAGACTAAAACTGAGACAGCAGAAGCTCACTGCCTTTTTGACTACCGACTGTTTGTAGCTACATGTATTGTGCACAGTGCAAATACTCTTACATAGTGTGTCGTAGCACAAACACTGTATGTGCTTTTAGCGGAAAGCCTGCCGATAGTAGTAATTTCTAATCACAATTAAAAATATTTGGCGATGTTTTACATGTTTTTATCGTTTTTCCAGCATTCTCTGCATAACCCTGATTTTCTTTAGCCCTAGCCTTGACCCAGTTATCCGGGTAAACGAGGTTCAACTGTACAACCAAAGTAACGTGATGGTACTTATGCGGCGTCTGGCAGGCTATCCGGGTTATTGGACAGGAAAAACAACTCTTCTGGTCTGTCATATCAACTGATCCTATAGCTCTGGAGAACTCTTTCTGGGTTCCTTAAAGCATAAAACTTATGCGAAGTTGGCAGAATATTTAGAGCACCTTCGCTAAAGTACTCCGGTGGTCTGTAAGTTCGTCACACCCGTCCTGCTTCACCAAACCACAATTCCATACAATAGCGTGTTCAGATGTGCATTAACCATACACATCAGCTCAAACAATTACAAAATTCGTTTCTTTGCATTGCATAAAGAAGTGTTTACAACTTCCATACTAAAACTCAAGTTATACTTTATTATGCTTAATGTGTTACATGAAATGTGAGTAATCTTTACTCTATTAACATCAAAAGTGCAAACACTTGACTGTAAATAAATAAATTAATAGTCAATCAATCTCTAAATGGCAAAGGCCTCCTGCTGATACAGGGAGTTGCTGCTATCGGCTCATTAGGGTAGCAACTCCTAAGAGCCTAATGCTTGCTTGTCAGTACCTCCCTTATCCATTGTGATGACTAGTAATGCCCTATATTCTATACACAGTCTACTTAAATCTATCTTGAATTATTTTATATCTATGCTCTATAACTTATGTTCCACGGACCTTAAGGCGGTGGATCTGTAATATTTCTATAATTTCAACTCTACTAAATTTTGTGATCCATCATCTTGATTTCCCTTTTGTGCAACTTCATTTTTGTAACTTACATTGATCGTACTTCTCCTTGAATTGCACTTCAACTTAGCACTGACAATAACACTAACAAAAACAGTTCTGTTGCAAACTACGAGGTGGTGTATTTGAGGGCGGCTGCTCTTTCCAGTTTTCTCCAGTTTGTCTGTGCTTAGCTTATCTCGACCTAAAATCGTCTGCCCACCTTGACTTCGGTCTCCCTATCGATCTTCATCCTACTCTCGGATTCCATATTGATGATTTTTGGATGCATCTGCCGGGGTCCATTCTGGCGACGTGTTCTCCCCATCTCCATTTCAGCTCTTCCGCCCGTACAGCTGCGTCAGTCATCACCAGAGCCTATATTTTTTGTTTTTAACGATTTTTTCCAAATTTTTACTTTTTTCGAGAATAATACTTTTAGCGATAAATGAGCGAATGTCTACTTTTAGTCTGCATAGGAAGATTTACATTTATTTCAAATTTCATAACTATAACTAATTTAACATTCATGTCTTCACAGCGTGAAACTAGAAGCCATGAAAAAATGTTTCAAATTTAACGAAAGTATGATAGAGTTTAAAATTTAACAAAGCCAATAAAGTGACATCATGCGCACTGAAATAAGAGCTAAGCGGTGCAACAATAAACTGACACCACAGCATCCGACTGGTCCGTTTTACTGAGAACTCTTCGCCGTATGCTAACTGGAAATGTTATTTATTGGATACCACACCGTGCACAGCAAAAACTCCTATTATGTTGACTAAATGTACTGAACTTCTAGGAAGCTACTCTCAGACATTACATTAACATGAAAATATTGTCCCTCAGGGCTTAATAATTTGTTCCGAAATGCCCGAGAGTTAAAAAACGAATACAAATAATACCTGACTGAAAACCACGCAGATTTGGAAACTAAACTGTTCCCATTTCCTGTACGGATACGCTGTTCTAGCTAGTTTAATTCAGTAGTTTACATTGCCAGCTATTTTGATTCAATTGTCGATTTCTTTTCTAAAAGAAAAGCTTTCAGTTCCTGTAGAAAATTTGTTAAATGATCAATTTTACGATGTTAAGTGCTGCAATATTGTAAAGGTACAACAGAAACAATATTTGTTTCTTAAAATTGCAGATTTATACCAGATCCAATATTAGAATTTAAATTTAAAAAACTGTGGCTCATCATCTCGAATTAACTCGCTGTGAAATATTAGGGAGTGGTCACTTTGGAGACAGAGTAAGTGCACTTGTAGATAACATCATGGATCCCAGTGTTAGAGAAGCAGTAGAAGAGAATCTAAAAGTTTGCTGCCGTATGATTTTGTCTATATTAGACTCCATTATGCAAAAGAAACTTATGATGTAATAAGCATAAAATCCGTATCATTTGTTTGTAACTACTAGGTAGTTACTAAAACAAGTATAGGTGATTTAAATCATGTAATGGCAGCATTTAAACAACTAAATGCATTTAAAACCAGTGGTTATTACATGTGATTCTGATTTGCTTCTTTATTACAAAGAGCTTTGTAACATTGTTGAACAGCAAAGCCATGGTGGTAACGATAACGGATTAGATGTAACAGCACCCCTGGCATTGAAAACAAAAGCTGATTTTACACCAATTCCTGTGAAAAGTCCCTTCAATATCTGCGGTTGCCGATGTCAAACACTCTACATATAACTTAGTTGTGACAGACAAAAGAAGACCTATGAAATACGAAAATATCACAATTTGCTGTATGCTGCAGTTTGGCGATGTCTGTTATTTGCTTTTATTCTGTTACCTACTATCGGCTGATTTAAAATAAAATATTTCAATTGGGAAAGAGGTGTTTTAACAGTGGTGCTACTCTTGTTACCTGTTACTGTTCATTTCAGTTATGTCATTACTCATTAATTCTTCCCCAAAAATGTGCGTGAAATTAATCCGGATTTATGGTAAAAAAACCACAAAAGAACACCAATTAAATTATTAATGCAAATGTTATAAATAATTTTCACTGCAAAACCTTATCTCTGGTCATAACTGTCCTCTTATAGTCTCGTTTGATATCCTCTCTCGTATTGTTATGTGCAGTATTTTCCTCTACATCCTTGGCTGGCAAATCTGAAGCATTGTCTTTTATTTTTCGTTAGAGAACAGGTTTGGCAGCCGTACAATACCGGTATCACACAGGTTTCCAACACCTCCTTTTTAAGCTTAATTTAAGGGACCTGTCATCTAAAATAAATTTGAGGCTCAAAAATTTCTTCAACGCCAGATTGATGCGCCTTTTAATCTCTAATGTGGAGCTGTTTGAAAAAGATACGGTTTGCCCTAAGTAGACATATTCACCGACATATTCCAGGTTCTCCTCATTGACACTTATTTGCTCCTCAACAGCATTCGGCATCCGTTTGCTTTTCCTTGGGTTCATAATTAGTCTTACTTCAATGCTTACTCTAGTACTTTACCAAAAATAAATACTAAAAATTAGTAAATTCTTAAATAAAAATACACAATTGCAACGAAATAAGTATTATGAAACATAACATTGGTTTAAAGGAAGGTTTCTTATGAATTTATTAATTTATTAATTACTGAACAATAATATCATCTAAGCGATTTGAATCAACATTAGTGCAAAAAGTTCTTTAACAATCATACCTTCTTTGAAATGAGCTATCTGAAGGTACGTATCTTATCTTGCTTAAGATAATGTGACTTTGTGGGCTCGTGGGATTAAAAGTCCAAGTTGCAGAAATTCAAAACGCTCTTTATTTCCGTAGAAATACACTTAGTTCACTTGCAGATTACAGCAGAGTTACGTAACATACACCAATACAATCGTCCAAGGTTGCTGACAACAACAAAGAGCTCACTCAACTTCCACTATTTACAACTCTCTTGTTACAACTCCTGTTTACGACTACGTTTACTATTTTACAACTCTCCGCTGGCGTGTCGCCTCTTATATATGCCACTACTGATATCACGAGATATTTCTGGAACATTTTGTAACAAACAAGATATCGACTGCTCTCTGTCAATCAAGATAGCACTAGAATGTTCCATTTACCTCACGTTACCTGTATTGGCACGTCTTTTATCTCCGCGCTATGTTTATCTGCTTAGGCAAGCTGTTTATCTCCGAAATACGCTATCCATCTGTTGTCTATCTGCGTCAAACTTTTTTGTGCGCGTCGCCGCGATAATAAGGACACTCATAATTCAGTGGATAATTTTATGCAATCTGTTCAAATGTGTTTATTCACATTTTAATGCTAATATTGTTTAAGTAAAATTGTTCCCTTGTTTATTTTGTTTTGAAGTTAATCACTAATTACTATACTTAATCCAAATATTTGTTCGTTAACGACATTGCCAATGGCCAGGATTGCTGCAACGTAGCATGTGCCGGAATTTTAACCCGCAGGAGCTATTTTGCACTCCAGTTAATCTACTGACATGAAGCTATTGCTTCTAAGTACACTTAAAATCCTTCAGTCAGGCCCGGGTTTCGACCCACGACCTAGGAATAAAGTAGGCCAGCACCTAACCAACTTCAAACACCCAGACCGATGAAATCTGGGGTGGAATATCATACTTACTATAAAATGGTAATAGATGAAGTAAGCAGGAAACTACTTCTACTCCAAAACGTCGAAAAGGACACAGAAACAAACGACATTCTAGATTCTAATTTTTCTCTCCGATTCATGGTGAGGTTATTTAACAGGTTAAGAAAGTCATAGGGAACGCTTGGCTTGCACAACGTGTCTTACTATGTTACTAAATAAAGATAAAATTTCCATGAGAGGATTGTAAAGTTTTCAAATTTTTTTGCATCTCCAATAAGTCAATTTATTGTACTTGCTTATACTTTATTGCTTTGCATTTAACATTTTTATTACTACTATTGTTTTCTGAAATACAAGGTTCACGATCCCATTCAGTATATGATTCTAGTTTCAATAGTTTCCAAACATTTCACTTTTGTTGTTTCAACTGTGACAGAATGCTCAATACAACGATGGTCTTTTATAAACTTAGTATTCGCAATGCTAGTAAAAGCTATAGCAAAGTATAGGAGCTCTATCTCAACCTGGCACTGCGAATCATTACGAGAGCGTGGTTTTGATCCACGAACTTCTAGATCATGAACCCACTTTACTTTCACTCCACGTTAGAGACAAAAAGAATCTACAATCTCCATTATGAGAGGTGGTTTATTAATTGTAATTCCTTTATCAACTTGCATAGAAATTATACAAATAAAAATATTTAGTAATTAACTTTCACTTATATTAAGAAGTTGATGTTAATACCTCCATCTTCTTTATACGAGATTAATTTCGTGAACATTTGCCAACATCTTCAGTCAACACACTTCGTTGTCAAGGATACCATGTATTTACGTATTACCAACATCTGAAGACGAAACAAACCTAAAAACAGAATCAATTGCCGGTATGTCAAAATTCATAACACGATTTTTATTTTTTTAAATAAATATTTTTTCCCAAACTATTATTGCATAGAAATGTTTCCTACACAGTCTGAAACATGAGTATTTTGCAGTCAGATAACAGAAAGATCTACAAATCACAAAGAGTTTTGATAGATCTGATTTTATCTTTGTCGCTATAACTTCATGATTTCAGATACAAACTCTTGTCTCATTCGCTATACATCCAATGAACTTCGCATACGTTTCAGACCTAAACTCCACATTTATTTGCTCACAAAAACAAATGTTTATGAGCTACCTCTTCAAGCAACTGCCGATCGTCTAAGGACGAACTAGTCATCATTTTCTAATCCATTGAGAGTTGTCTGAAGGAACCTTCGAATCCAAACAAATCGTTGCTGGTGAGTGGCTTCACTGGTCTTTTGGATTCATCTGCTTTAACGTTTTCTTGTTCCAGGAACCAATCTCGAAACTCCATCACCGTCTCCTTCCAAGCATCTGTAATCAAAATGCAAAGGCATGCATTTTTAGTGAGGTGTTTTGAAGTACTTCACTGAATTACCTTAAATCAATGACTCAGCTCAAAACAATTAAGTCCCAAGGTGGTCGATCCCGGATGAAATGTAATAAGTTTATCTTATTTCAAGACTTATTTCGAAAGCAACTGTTTGTTGAAAAACAATGATTTCTTGACTTTTTTCCTAACCAAAATGCTATGGGGGATAACAGCAGATGCATTGAAATACATATAAGAAAGGGTGCGGATGATTATAATGCGATACTTATGGAGACAATACTGTTTATAAAGTGGACACCAAGTCTCATATCTCTGTGTTGTAGTAAAGTAAGTTTTAATAGCTTCTAATCTTAGACTTATGTTATCAATATGGTAGCAGTGAAGTGATTACTATTTCTCCTCCATCTAGATCAAGATGAAATGTAATAAAATATATTTTCACAATAATTACATTGCTGTTTTCCATTTAATCTTTGTCTTAGAGGAAGTTCTGTATTGTCTGGACAAGGTTATTTCTGAGGTTTTCCCTTACCCTAAAAGATGAATGTCAGATAACTAAGCTCTACGGACCATGGCACACGTTGGAGGACATAATTTGAAAAACGAAGTATTGTATTAGAAAGCTCATAACTAGATACTAGATCACACATTCATTTTGAGATACCGTGAATTCCAAAAAATAACTTATTGAAAAATGTCATATATGTGTATGTGTGCGCGCACAGCCTCGTTACTAAGATGTCCGATCATAAAAGAGTCGGGGTTTGAAAGATTTCTAAAAACCGGAAGAAAATGGACACCATATTCTTCCAGAATTATTGACAGGGAATAGTAGTTGTATAAGCAAATGTTCGGAATATACAGGGTAGCCAATATGAAGTTGGAACGAATGAAAATAAATTCAAAAATTAGCATTATGGCACTTAACATTCTGTGATTATACTTCGTGGAACCCATAAGTTTCCTATCAAAATTTGGAAGCTCCCTTGCTCCTATAACATTCTAACGCCATAATACAAATAAGTAAACACTTGTTACATGAATATACATAACTTTGAATTGTGGTTACTTACCCCATAGTTCCTGACAAGTTCCTACATCTCCTCCGTATTCCTTAGGTAAATACTTCTTGTCCACGAAGGAATGAAGACTCTCCAGGCCTTTAGGATGTACGTGTATCTGTAACAATATTTATAACTTTACTTTCTTAAGAAAAAAGTTGAAACAATTTATATTGAATTTAATTGTTATTTCACACTAGCCGTGTGTAGGACGCACTATGAAAGGGTAGCACTAGACGGAAAAATTCAATGCCATAGCCGGGATTTGAACCACGGATCTTCTGGTCTACGTCCAGCCACTCTAACCATTCAGCTACTATGGCCAACGTTCCGATATGACAGTAAATTCCCCAACTGACTCGTTTTTCCCGGTAAACCACTAGAAGTTCTCATAAACATCTTCATTGAACATCTTCTTCTATGAACATCAAGTTCATAGTGCGTCCTACACACGGCTAGTGTGAAAGAACAATTAATTTCCATTAATTGTACCTATTAGAGTGGTCCGAACTATAAAGCCCGCGCCTTAAAGTACTTAGAGAATAGTAAGTCACCATTAAGGTAGTTGTCTCAGATGTTTATGAGAACTCCTAGTGTATTACCGGGAAAAACACGAGTCAGTTGGAGAATTTAATATCATATCGGCAAGCTGGCTATAGTAGCTCAATGGTTAGCGCGGCTGGACGGAGACCAGAAGATCCGTGGTTCAAATCCCGGCTATGGCATTAACTTTTTCAGAGTGGCTCTACCCTTTCATAATTTATATTGAGGTAAACACATTATTTAACCGAAGTAGTCAAATTTACATAAGGCTTAGATCACTGATACATATCATACGAAGACAGTATTTTGTTAATATATATAAACTATTTATTCTTATTATGAACGGATATTTTGAAAAATGTCAGTTTTTCTCATCACTTCTTCTTCTTCTTCTTCTTCTCATGGGATGAGGAGAGTTATTTGAATATGATCGCAGAATGATTTATTATTTTTTTCATGAGCAATGTTCAAGGACTATAGGACTTTTTACGGTGATCGCTATTCTTTTAATGTGTGTATGTATTGCCATTTTGTGTCTTTTTTCTAGCTATATTGGTGCTATATTTGAATTTAACGACTTGTATGTGTATGTTTATTCGCTCTCGTGTGCCTTCTCTTAGGATGAAGGGCAGTAGCTCATATTGTCCTGAGACCAGTGGGAATCTTGTTAGAATAAAACACGTTAACAGTTTACTGACTGACCACTCAATGCTACCGCTGGAAGCAACTATTTTGCACTTTTAATGGAATGTTTCGTGAACACAAAGCGTAGTACAACAATCGAACCTAGGTGCTCTCTATGCAGCTTTCAACTTTTTGAAACTAAATGCTCGCCGGGTGGAGGCGAAGTCATACGCAACCATTGTAGAAGCAATTTAAAATGAACATCCAGGATAATGGGGAAAAACAGTGAAATGACACACAACTGACTGCCATACATGAGAAAAATATAATTAGAACAAATTAAAATGAATAAAATTATTAACGTAGCGTGGAATATTACAAAGTATTTTGGCCCGCACTTATCTTCCATTCTTCATAGCGATTAGCCTCTTTTGTCGAATTATGTTCCCAGTTCGGCACCCATCGTCTCAGCGAGTAGGCCTACACTTTCCCTGCGAGAATGTGGCGGTGGTAAATACTGCTTTTATAGCACTTCTGTTCTCTGCATTATACCAAAATATGACTCCACTCAATAATTGTAATTATGTTTAATCTTAACTGAGCTAAACTGTTTTATTCTGTTGTATAGAAATTTGAATAGGTCTCCCTCGCTCAGCAATGCGATATTTAATACAGTAAACTTTACCGCTCACTGGGATTCCAAAGTTTGTCTTTCAGTACCACTCTTTACCCTCCGACACACGCTCAATAATAGAAACAAAACCTATCGAACTATTTTCTTAGGATTTATTAGATCACGTCACTAGGTCAACATGATCCACCCATCACCTCAATGGAATAGCAGTTTTCTTTGTCTAATGTGTCTTAGATAAATTGTAGAGAAATTAAAAACATAACATTTTATAAACACTTACCCTCTCTCTTATTTTCGGTTTATTGAAGACGGCACGAATCAGACCTACGAAGGCATCCATGTACCCAGGCGTATTTACTAGGTGTATTCCTCTTATCCTTGTGCTGAAGGCTTTCTGAAATTAAAACACGTATACTTTTACATTCTCTTAGTATATATTTATTGCTGTCCTATTACTATATATTTCAAATAATTTTAAAGAATACCTTTTTGTTGTCATTATACAACAATGATATACTTATTATCATCACCAATATTTAACCACGGAAGACTTTCGCCACGTGCTGCGGAGAGCTGAGCTGTGCTCTTGGCACGCAGAGTGGTCTGACCTCACTCGCAATAAGCTCCGTGGTATAAAAGATCATTCGCTCCCATGGAGAACCTCTTGTCAACCATCACGTCAGGAACAGGTACGTTTGGCTAGGTTGTGCGTTGACCACTGCTTTTTTACCCATTCATTTTTATTAAGTCGGGACCCTGCTCCAGTTTGCCCGCTTTATGAAGCAGCCCTCCCAGTCCGATATGTCCTCGTCCAGTGTTTTAAGCTGGCACGTCTTCGCAGGTCTCTTCAGCTGCCGGCCAGCCTGGCAAAGATGCTGGCGGACAACGAGAAAGCAGTGGCCAAGGTTTTAAAATTCCTTTTTGATGTTAAATTTAGAATTTAGTTATGACTCAGGCCTTTCACCAATTTTATGGTTTTAAAATTGTTTTTAGGTGTGGTTCTAACAGGTTTTAGTGACATACCGTTGTAGGTTTGCTTTTAGTTTGTTCTATTTCAATGACTGTGTTTTAGCCCTCTTTTAGCCAGTTTTTAACACGACTGGTTTTGTTTAAGGGCGCTGATTACCTTAAACCCCTTCCTCCCTCACTCCCTCCCTCCATCCATCCATCAGCACCATTATTAAGAGTCAAACATTATAGGAAATGTGCTGAGCGCCACCAGAAGGGATCTGTGATTGGTCCAAGACCTTCTAACGTCTGTGCTGTGTTCAATAATAGAGCACCAACGAAAGCAGCTCTGCGAGTTGTTCCACCCGCCTGCTGTCCAGTACCCACAATTTTAATAATTTTTAGATTCAGAGGACTGCAAAACCTATTTCGAATGAACGTACATTACATTTTTATTTGTAAAATAATACGTCCTCTATTTTCTCTGGATAAGTGGTAGAAAAAAGCTAAAAATAGACACCGTTTGACTTATTAGTCCTCTTTAATTTTTGTTGCCATGTTGTCTAATTTGACAGAACCTAAGCTCTTGATAAGACTGAGCCGTAACGTTCAATCGAGACAATGTAAAATATGCAATTATTCTTATTAAGGAAATAATTTTGTACTTCAGAAGCGAATTCATCCCGAGACCTCTGATTTGAGAAGCCAGAATTCTAACCATTTAAAGGTAAAGGACTTTATATTGCAAAATTCCTTACGTCTGATTTTATATTTGCCAATTTAATATTTTTCGACTGTGCTCATTGTAACAACATATGTTTATGTTTTATTCACCTAAATATTTAGGCCATTTACAAATAATTACTTTACATAACGTTTCACTTAGAAACAGAGATAATATTCATTTACTTACGAGACAAATGGTAGCGATTTTCTTGAGTATAGCTGGTGTAAATTTTGCTAACACCTGAGGAGTGATGTTAGAGAAATCTACTATGTAAATATCTCCATAATCGTAGTCGTATAATGCTCTAATATCGGTAACCATAAACACCATTTTAACGGCCTCTTCTACATCCAGTTCTGATAAATCTGGAACCATGCCTTTCATTATGCATACTCTTTCATATTTCTCTGTCAGTCGTGGTAGGGGTATAAAGGCTCTGAAACATAAAACAATGTCATTTTCTTTTGGTGGCACCAACTAAAATTAATGGGGTTGTCTTTAGTAATTATTCTTCACGCTCTCCCTCCAGCCGATCTGCAAGCACTGTTGTTGTGTACACTGATTTACCTGAGCAGAATTGAAACATGCAGCAACAGTACTTATAAGTTATGTAGGGGCTACTAATGTCTTAATTCTACGAGCAAGAAAATGTAATGTTCTGTTTTACTTATTATTGAACTAATATCACAGAACAGTTTTCAAGCGAATCGGAATTGTGGCTTACAAAGATAATAGGTCTTGCAGAACCGTTAACTGAAGCTTTATAGATAAATATCCAAAATTAAGGTCTAAGAAGAGCTAGATACGCAGGGAAACTGTTTGTGGAGCTGTAGGCCACACTGTGTTTTCCCCTTACTTCCTCCACTCTCTATAAGAACCACCGGCTGTGGAATCGAAAGGGGATACTATTGGTCTACTTCATGGATCCTATGACAACAATAAATGCTGACAGATAGTGTCAGACATTACAAATGCTCAGACTCACGATTCAAAATCGAAGAAGAGGGATGTTGAACAGAACAATACTCGCCCACCCCCACCCCCCCCTCCAATCGCTCGTCAAACCGTGGATCTTCTACAACAGTTTGGATGGGATATCATCGCCCATCCACCTGATAGTCCAGACTTAGCACCCAGTGACTATTACTTATTTTGCAAGTTGAAAAAGACTTGGCTGGTAGGCGCTTTAGTGAAGACGAGGAGGTGAAAGTTGAGATCCAACGCCTTACTGCGAGCTGGTATGACTTGGGTACACAAAAACAGCCATAGCGTTTATCAAAATGCATTGAACGAAATTTCGATTATGTGGAAAAATAGACAAATATAAAATATTAAAAACTATGTATACTTTATTGTGAATAAACGTTTCTTAATATTCTTAAAAAAGTTAGAGGCTACTTTTGGGATCGCTGTAAAGCAATAGAAGTACGGGGAGTTCCTAAACTTCTTGTATGAAACTACTCCCTCTCGCCACATTCACTGCAAACGAGGTTTAACTATCAATAGCAAAACTGCTTCAGCTTTCTGGGAGAGGACTAGAGTTCTGAAAAACTGCCCAGCGGATACATTAATAAGAATAAATATCCCTTCTCAAAACCATTGACTTCGAATCAAAATTATATAAACCTAATTTCGAGGATGGTATCAAAATGATTAATGGCTTTATGTGTAGTATCATAAACTACTATAATAAGCTCACATAATACAAAAAAGCCTTAAGTACACATAACATTTTAAAGATACACAAAATGCCCGTAAATTGATAAATAATGCTATAAAACACTGTCATATACTGTTTAAAACACTAAATAATGACTGTCATTATAACACTATTATTATTAGCGCTAAATAATGACATGTACGTATTCTACCGTAAACTTTAAAAAATAGCTGCGAAAATATCTTAAACTACCGTAGTAAAATGCTCACAGTGCATCTAGAATTACAGTAGAAGTGTACAAGATCCTGTAAAAACTTAAATTCATAGTAATATTACACAACTTTTGTATACAAGAAATCGTTTATTTCAAGCAATACCATTTAGTTAGGCCGTCCATCTAGATGATAACAGTGTATGTCTGGGATAGCTTACTTTAACTTAGGTTGAAGTCTAGGTTAGGTTAGTTCGTATGAAGACAGTTTAGCTTAAGTCACTTTAACATAGGTTGAAGTCTAGATTAGGTTAATATAGGATGAAGTCTACATTAGGTTAGTTCGTATGAAGACAGTTTATCTTAAGTTAGGTTAAGACAGTATGAAATATAGTATAAAAATGTGGTCTAACTAAGTTAATGTATTTGCTACCAGGTTAGTGTAAGTCAAACTTCACATATATTTGTGTCATTGGATGGCTTAGATCAAATAATGATATTTTATGTCAGATTACTCTGTTTGACTCTTATCATTTCCAACACCTTTATGATTAATTGCTTCCAAAAGAAGGATTATATAATTTTAAGTATCAAATAGTTTATGAAGAATTTTATGATCAGAGAATGGAACAGATATAAGGAGGATATAGTTTAGGTTAGCTAGAGTTAGTAAGGATGAAGTCTAGGAGTTCAAAGGTTCAAAAGAATGATTTGAGGAAGAAAACTTCCGATACAATAAATAAAGTTATTTCTCATCGTAAACCTGTTATTACGTGTGATGTTAAGTTAATTTGGGCAATAGGATAGATTACATTACATTAGATTGATTTTGTTCCGCAAGTAACTACAAAGGCCCGTGAACACTGAACACGTCAAGGAAGTGTACGATTTAATAGCAAATATACTTGAATATTGAACATAAAGGACACAAAATACACAAACAATATGAAATACAAGGCAAGGATAATTAGTTATGTCTAACAAAATCAAAGAGTAGCAAATGTTTATATACAAGTACAATTTGGCAGTTTCGGTTTTTTAAACTTTCTCTTAGCTTTTGTCACGCACGCACACACGCCCACACAAGTGTCGTTGAAGGGTCATCCTTTTCCGAGGAGAAGGGGCCTTCGAGCTTTGGCCATTTCGGGAATCTGTCCCTTACTGACGTTTTGATGGATTTATAACAGGCGGTGAGTAAATGGTGGGATTTTTTTAAATGAAATATCACAAGTTGTAGGATGAAGGAAGAGGTATGTTGTTGTTTATATGAGATCATTAAGGTTATGATAGACCTACGGTGAGTGTAGGTCGGGTTTCTCCAGGGTCAATGTCATATTCCCATGGTACTTCTGACCTAGCTAAGCGCCGTTCAGGTACATACGTATGTGACGAGTAAAAGTGAATGCTCGGGACTTGTTGGCATTGATCTTGAGGCGCCAAGTCGTAAACCAGACGGTGAGCATGTCCGCATAGCACTGAGCACGTTGTACTGCAGTGAGATGATGCCGTGGTTATTGCTGTGTCATCTGCAAATAAATAAAGGTTGCAGCCTCTGTGGATAGGGAGGATGTAGATATAGGTTAAGAAGAACAGGTGGCTAAGAATACTGCCTTGCATTGTCCATTTTGTTATTAGAATATCTAGATCCTGTTACAGAACTACATAAAGCCTTATCAGGATACTTTATCATTCAGATAATTTTTATACAGAATAAATAGGGTTGGAGACATTTGAGGTAACATTAGTTATGTTTAAACAGGATATAACGATAGTAATTAGAGAATAATAAAAATTATCTTCCCATATTGACACCGAATTATCTTAGATGCTGACATAAGTAGATGGTGGGACATAAGTATAGGTTAGTTTAGAATAGTTTTAAAAGTGTAATTATAGAGGTAGTTAGCCTATTTAATTTACATCAGCACGGCTTACACTTAGACTGTTTTAGGTAAAAACAGGATTAAACAGATGATGAAAGGACCGTCTATAATACTGTAGATAGTTAAATTTTGGTTATGTCTAGGTTATGTGGAGCGATGAGAGGATAGGTTACCATCATTCTAAGCCTGGTTTGGAGTTAAGGTCAATTTAGGTTAAAATAGAATTACATAGAGGCTGCATATGACTAGGATAGATATCATATGCCACAGAAAAATCTTAGGATATATAGTCTTACAATGTATCATACATTGTATACATATAGCTTCAACCTCCTCCCCTTTTTCTCTCTCCCTCTCTCGCGCTCTCTCTCTCTCTCTCTCTTCCCCTTTCGTTCATCACCCTAGTATACATTCTGTATTAGAGTCGGTTATACAATGTAATTCACATAAAACCGAACCATTTCAATATGCCATAATTCCCCATTGAAAGCTCGTAGAATGTATAAATTTGTCTTATTTATCTCAATGGTTCTGGAAGAATTGACAACACTGACAATTGTTGACAGTTGACAGTCTTAAACGTGCAGTCAAAACAGCAACATGCAGTACTCACTACGAGAGCGTGCTTACATTTTGAAAATATATTGGAAAACAAATTCCTTGGTAACAACACAATGGAAATTTCGAAGAGAGTATAATGTACGCGATGTTCCGACAAAGGCAACAATTTTATCGCTCATAAGAAAGCTGGAGACAACTGATATACTCATTAGTGAGAGCGGAAAACATAGATCGCCACTGAATGCAGAGACTGTTACAGATGTTCGCAGAAGGCTATTGAATTCTCCAAACAAATCGTTGCGTCGATTGAGCCAGGAATCAGTGTATTCATATGGAACATGTCAAAGAGCTGCGAAGAAATCGGGATTACGATCTTACAGAGTGTATATGGCCTAGACATTCTCTCCATAACGTGGTTTACAGATGAGGTATGGTTTCATTTGTCAGGTTACATAAACACACAAAACACCAGATATTGGGCTGTTGTAAACCTCCAAGTGATCCATGAAACCCGACTTCGTGATGAAAAGGTTGGAGTATGGTGTGCGGTGTCAGCTTCCAGGAGAGCTGGTCCCAGTTTCTTTGATACTATAGACACTGAAGTTTATGTGGGTATCTTCAATACAATTGTGGAGCAGCTGGATGATATCGAATTGAGAGAAAGTTATTTCCAGCAAGATGGAGCAGTGTGCCATACATCTAATGACACCATGAAACTTGTAACAAGTTTCTTTGATAATCGAATAATCTCAAAAAGGTCTATGGCCCCCCAGATCCCCTGACCTAACCTCACTGGATTTCTTCTTGTGGGGGTATCTAAAAAATAGAGTGTACAAGAATATGCCACAGACAATTGCTATTCTCAAGGAATCCATTCGAACCGAAATAAGTAACATTGGCGAGGATACTCTCCGTAAAACTTCAGAGAATATGGTGAGACGAGTGAAAACATGTATAAATGCTGATGGAGGACACTTCCAATATTTCCTTTGAGATGTAAATAGTGTAATGTAATCTCCCAATTGTCTATTATACTCTCTCAAAGTTGCACGTGTGTCCTATTATTTGTTCAAAAGTCATGGCCTATTGAAATGGTTCAGGTATATATGGATCGCACTGTATTTCCCAGATTCTGATCTCACTTCTATTCTTTACCTGCACTACTGCCATATGGTGTCCATGTGCTAGAAGAGATGTTCACCTATTTTTCGACAACTTTAGCCAATCAAAATTAATTAATTTTATGATTTCGCAACAAGAATGAAATCTTTGATATCTTGAATTTGGTAACCACTACACTTTATAAGCACGCAGATAAAAACAAGTTCATAGTTTATATATGGAGTAGGCTTAGGAAAACAAATTTAAATTGTGATTCTACTCAAACCTTCAGAAACTGTTTTTACAAAAAGTACTTCAAAATTTTCCAAAATGTACCATGTACTTCTTGTTAGGCAATATAATTATTTATTTATTTGTACTTATAATAATACAGGTGTCTTAAATGATAAAAGAGTTTCAAATGACGGATTTTTATGCGACAGCGTTGAAATTCAGTGGTTCTTACAGAACAACGGGAGAACCTAAGTAGCTTCTTATGACTTGCAGCAATTAAAATTATTTGAAATTTCCAAACAATAACTTTCCTTATATAAAAAAACTGTTAACATCTTAAAATCTGAGCATTATTTTTGGCATAAATTGTGCTCTTTCGCAAAATCGGTGTTTTTTGTTTTGGTTTGGTTTTTTAAAGCTTCTTATCTTACTGTTTACCAGTTGTACATGGACAAAGGAAGGAGGGGCAGAAGCTACGGAAAGGAGAATCTCAGGAGAGCCGGAGGAGATATATGGAGAGTATCAGAGCGGATATATAGAAATGATTATGTAGAAGAGGAAATATTTTTTTAAAAATATTAATCAATCTATCGGAACAGGCAGTGCTATACAAATTGCGAAGAAAGAGGATACTGTATTGGAGTCCTGAAGCAAACTGAGCTAATTTGTAGGAATATCAATAACGTAACCTCAGCACTACAGAATTAACACTTTATAGAAATAAAATGTCTTGTGGCAAGCGTGCCTTCAGTCTTGATGTAGCATCTAGGCGGCGTCCCAGTTGAAAGAATAAGGTACCTGATACATGAGGAAGCTGAGCAAAGAATCTTGTAGTTGTAGAGATGAACTATGAACCAGTTCCATCTACTGATGCCAGTCCCTTTATGAGATGGGTACCAGTAGCTGGAAGCTTTCGATACCAGTTGTAGAGGAGGAGATTTAAAATTGTAGGAAACAGTCTTCCATAGTTTGTTATAACAATGTAAGTTGTATTATAAATGTACACAAGATTTGAATTATATTTGTACAGTAGAAGTAAAATAGAAGAAAGGTTGCTTTTAGATTGATTAGATAAGTAGCTTTTTGAGGTCACTGGAATCCAATAATAACTAGTTAACTAAGGTAGCAAGTAGATTATATCTGCTGAATTTATAAACTAATTTATGTAGCTTTATTTAAAAATTGAATACAGGAGTACAAAAATTAGTGTAGATTCCAGAAACCGTGCTATTAAATATGCATATTTTATTTTATTTTATTTACCACTTACATATAACCATTCAGAGTGAGGACTTCGCAGGCTATTAGCAGTACATTGAAAATATGTATTTTTTGTTTTGAAAATGCCCTATTTTCAGGTATTGTAATTAAAATATTTAAGGGTCATTATGAAAATAATAACAACTACTGTATTTAGTCGAAGTTATAGGTAATTTGGTGTGAAGGATTATTTTGAAGATCTTGGTGCTTCAGGTGAAGGATGTTGGCCTTAGAAATACACTTCATAATTATGTAAATTTATATTTAAGCTGTTCAGAAAGTATATGAGAAACATATGATAGACTGAAATATTTCTAAAAGTACTGTTTTGAACCCGGAAACTTAAAAAGGCGTGCTTGTGATATCATATTTTGTGTAAGATTTAATAGCATAATCCATAAAATTTGTGTTCACATACCCCATGGCGAATGCTTTCTGGAGTCCCGGTGACTTCGGATCTCTGTTGGAGTATATCTCCGGAAGAGCTGCACGAAGAGTGTAATACATATCTATAGTGGCCTTGGCTCTCTCCAGACTATTCTTACACCATATGTAAGTTTGTAAATATTTGATTTCATCTAGAGAAAAAAACATGAATAAATAGAGAGCTTCATATAGTACTTTGAGGGTAAAACTTTCTCACAGTTAGGGGAAAATCCACATATAACAAACATGGGATCAATATTGAATCTTCTTTATTAATAATGGATGATGAATTAAAATTCAGTGCCAAGAGTTCTCTTTCACAGTCAATATAAGGCAAATTGATTGATAATTCTAATAATGAAGAAAATGTGAATGCGTGACAATCAAATGACCTTGCCCATCCTTCAGCAAACTATCATTAAAAAGCCTAATTTCTTTTTTTACCGGCGCCCAAACCTTCAAGATCACTAAACTGAAAGGTTATTGCTCCCACACTAAGTTATCTCTGAGAAGTAACGACTTCACAGAGTTTTGTGCGCTAAAACTTTGTAAGCATATGAGGTGGTGTATTACTATCATAGTCATCCTAAAATCCACTAAAGAACGCTTCCATCATGAACTTCAAACCATCTTCCAACTTAATAAAGGTCCAAATATTCAACAAATCATATGTATTTTGTGAAATAACTTACCAATGTTCTTAGGAAGATGCGGCTGTGCATGAAGCCATTCTTTTAGCGCCCGACAGGCCTCTTCTCTTCTTTTCTTGTCACAGCCAAACAAAAGCCATATTTTCTCTGCATCTTCTTCAGTGGGCTCAGGTAAAACCTTCAGTCCTTTACAAAAACAAAGTATATTTTAGATTTGCAGTATAAGTTTACGCACATGCGGAATGAAAAGTCAAGTTAATTATATATTACTTTGAATTTTTCTATAGTGTAGTAAGTACACGGTATAATGTACTAAGGGTACACACTGATGGAATTTATAAAATGTTCCCACATAATTGCACACACAATTACAACTATTTTAAAAATAAATTGTTTGCTTTTGTTATATATATATATATATGTGTGTACATATACTTATTAAACAGGTGTTTCCCAAATTTAATAATTTATAATTTTGAAAACTTTTTTTTTAATTTACGTCCTCCAACGTTATGTCATAACGGACGATGAATGGAATGGGTCAAATGATGCTCAGATGAGTCCGGGGTCCATAGAGCTTAGAGTTACCCGACATTCGTCTATCAGGATAGGGGAAAACCCCGGAAAAACTTTATCCGGGTAACTCACCCTGACCGAGATTCGAACGCAGGACCCTTGAACGTGAGGATGACATGCTACCACCACGCTACCAAGGCAGGCTATTTTGAAAACTGGAAGTATATAACTGGCATACAAAGCTATTTCCAGATATTTACTGCTCTTTGGAATATTTAGTCACTTCTTTTGTATTTTACGTCACGTAACAACTATGGAATCTCTAAAAGACATAATAATGATTTCACTTTCCCTTTAGCCTCCTGTATCGCCATTATGCTCGCTTTCAATTGCTCAATGCGATGGGTAACCCTTTTAAAACTTTAAAAGCCTATTTGTATTAGTCCAATATTAGATACGTCATTCCGATGGCGTTACTTTAGGAGGTTAAAAGATGCACCGTACACTTTCTACAAGCACGTATAGCTCAGTGGTGACTGTTTTGAAAGCACGGACTTTCTTACTAGATGAAAAATGATGAACATATGAAGGGATAATACAGTTCAAGTCAATATACTAGTACTCCGTATTTAAAACTTATTATAGCTAGATATATTTTTCCTTTACACGTCAACATTTTAATACTGAACTTGATATTACTGATATGATTTTAAAAAATACATAACTTTTCTACTTATTACAAATTATATTAACTTCTTCTCTCTGAACTATTTCTAATATCGTTTATATTACAAAACCAAACAGGATAGATAATGAGAGAGATAAGAACGGTAAAAAGGAAGTAAGAAAGAGGAAAGAAACACAGATGTAATTTGCTGCAGTAACCTTTGCTAATCTTTTACAGTTTACCGGTTGCACAGTTATACAAAATTAATTCATATGAAAAAGTATTCTTAGACTATCGAAAATACCAAGATTATTAATAGTTATATAAATATTGTAAAACATTTGGCATATTAACCAACATCAAAATTTGCACAAAATCAAAAACAAACCATTCCTTTTAAATGGTAGTTCGGGATGAGTATTTTATTGAAGATAATCCAATGAATACTTGAAAGTTTTGAACTTGACTACCAAGCTTGGTGCACATCTTACATTTCCATTGGTGCTACATACAAGAGTAGACAACGCACACACACATTTTGGTTTCTTTTATTCGGAAACCTCAAAACACGCTGAGATTTTCTAGAGAGCTGTACCTCTTTCAACCAAATTGATGTATATTTATAAAATTTTCATCTTTGATATACCCACATAATTCAATTAATTCAAGTTTATACACGTTTGATGTATGGAAGACGAAATAATGCACCCACCTGAAGCAAAATTGAAATCCACGAGCTAATTTGTTTTCAGAATTTTTAAAATGTGTCTCAATTCCCTTTATGTCCACCTCTGTAGCGTGGCAGTAGTGTGCCCAACTCATATTTAGGAGGTTCGAGTTTGAGCCTCGGTCAGGATGGCTTAACTGGATAAGGTTTTCCTTATGTTGAAGGACGAGTGATGGCTAAGTTCTATGGATTCAGGGTTCATTTAAGCATCATTTTACCTGTTTCATTCAACCGTTCGATATTACTTTGGATGCATTAAATAAAAAGTATGTTTTAAATAACTTAACATCTAAACATATTTACGGTTTATGAAGTTACCAATATAAACCCTTTTACTATTGTATCAACTTCAAGTAGAACTTGTGCCAAATTTTGCTACAAATTTTTAAAACTTAAATTTTCCATAAAATTTGAAAACAGCTCATTTAAGCCTTAACGATGCACTTATTTCTACTAACATTGTGAAGTGCTGAATTTTCTTCAGATGGTTATACACAGAATTTCCACTCAGTACTTCTGTCAGTTCTAAGCCTAAATAAGAACAAGCTACCAGGTGCTCCTGTTTTACTGAACGCACCTTACATTCGAAATATATGAGTAAATCATTTGAGTTATGTCGAGCTTTTCTGCATCTCACACGAAAGTTTGTTTCACCCTGTAAAAATAACTTACTTTTCGGATACATCGCTTTAGGAACTCACTGCCACACCGCACGAGGCACTAGCACAACTGAACACGTCTGTAGAAACAATTTTGACTCATTGTCCCAGCTCAACCTTCAATTTCTTATAATGAGCATCAGCTCATCCAAGGCCATCTAGAAAATGGCCCCTTATGGCTGCACCTTCACTTTTTACCTCAAATACGTGAATCATTGCCTACATTTGATATGTGTGCACGTACCTGAGTCTAAATACTGATATTGTACTGCAATTCAAACGGGACGTTCTTCATTCGGCACTCAGAACTTTCTCTACTCGTCATAAATTAACTGACATGTCTTTATATATTAAAAGTTATAAAATATTCTTCTGTACATATTAGTATATACCTCTTTTTAATGCAAGTCGGCCATACAGAAGAGAAGAAAAAGCAGGATCACAAATTCTCAAAGTGTTACACTTACTTGAAATATATGAAACGCAGTAATTTGAAAAAATACTAATGTTAAACATTTACAAGATCCAAATAACCTTACCAGCAGCATTTACTGCAACTAGAAGTATACATGATGGCAATAATAATTTTTTAAAACATATCTACAAAAGATTAGTTTTAACCGGCATCCATTTCAATAGGCTAAAGAACGTAGCATTTTTAAATTTCGTGCAAAAATATTCCAAACGAAAAGCTCTAGCGGTGCTTGGACTTACCCTGGGAAGGGTCTAGACCTGATTAACTTCACCCAATAGAGAAATGTTCCTGCCTGTTGTAGGTACAAGGAGAATTAGAGAAGACTTACTCCACAGTGAAATGTGTGTAAAGTGGTTAGCTCTCTACTTTCACTGAAACTCCTTCCTTTTCCCCACAACAGTGATTAAGCTGAATGGTGACATTTAAACATATTTTTATAATTAATTAAGAATATAAAACCAATAAAACCAATACCAAACTATATATTTAACATATCGACTTATGTGGGCCTTTGTTCTTTTGTCTCTTGTAGTTTATCAGTTATACAAAAAAAGTTATTTTTCAAATAAAGGAATCTTGACAGTCACTTTCATAAATTTGAAGATATGCCATTTTATTAATTAATCAGATTTACCTTTTAAAAATAAATAAAAACCAGCATTTTTTACATAAAGGTTATTTAGAATGGGAGAACTTTCTTTAAAACTGTCTCTGTCGCGTCTATGGATTATGTTGAACATAACTTCAAGCTCGACATTCATCCCACATTTTGGTAACAAGTTTACCAATAATCCGAGAGTTGTACCATTTATTCACACGTGCCCCTTTTCAAGGACAATACTTTGTTTATACAGAGATCTCCAAATATGCATTTCCGATGGTCCCACTATCGAAGTGCTTGACCGAATTACTTTCTCTATATGCCATAAGTATCCGATATACTACAAGTAAGACCAGCAAGATTTTTGGATAAATTAATGTTTTCTATGGCGTAAAACAAATGCCACCCGCCTCGGTAGCTTAGATCGTTGCATGTCTGCCTCAAGTTCAAGAGGTCTTGATTTTAAATCGCGGCCAGTGTGAGTTACCTGGATAAGGTTTTTCTAAAAGAGGAATGACGGGTAATTCTTAAGCTCCATGGACCCTGGGCCCATTTGAGCATCGTTTCACCCATTCCATTCATCCTGCGATAAAAAGATGTCACGTTTTCGTTCGTTTTCAGTGTAAAGAACAATGGAACAATACGCTATATTTGGCGGTTATCTAGCTTTTCGTTAGTTTTCTCCAAGTTACACTGTTTACAGAGTGACCAGACATAAAAATACAGACATTCCTTTTGCAAAAGTGTTTGCGAGAGGAGTTTGACAGGAGGTGCTAATAGGTGTTGCTTCTGCTGAAATAGTGATAAAAATTCCGGTTGGAGTATGTTTCTTCTACCCAAAACAGAGAAGCAGATAAAAATATAATTTATACAAAGTATTTACTTTTTACTGCAAGATCATTTTAATAAGATTTCTACCATATCAAAAAAATCCAAAATTTCCCTTAATCTAAAAATAGTAGACTTAAAATGTTTCCAGGTTTTTCAGAACATTTGATATCTTTTAACTAAGAATGAATGACCAGATATCTATGAAATTTTGATTAGTATTATAAACGTAAGGCTCACTTAGACAATAAACCAAAGCTGTGCTATTTTAACAACTTTCCAAACACGTACGTAATTAAGTGTGCGAGTTGTTGGGTTGAAGCTGAAGATTGTGAAAACATTTTAACAGCACTTACGTGGACAAGCACTAAGTAAATAAATAATAATAATAATAATAATAATAATAATAATAGTAATAATAATAATAATAATAATAATAGTAATAATAATAATAATAATAATAATAATAATAATAATAATAATAATAATAATAATAATAATAATAATAATAATAATAATAATAATAATAATAATAATAATAATAATAATAATAATAATAATAATAATAATAATAATAATAATAATAATAATAATAATAATAATAATAATAATAATAATAATAATAATAATAATAATAATAATAATAATAATAATAATAATAATAATAATAATAATAATAATAATAATAATAATAATAATAATAATAATAATAATAATAATAATAATAATAATAATAATAATAATAATAATAATAATAATAATAATAATAATAATAATAATAATAATAATAATAATAATAATAATAATAATAATAATAATAATAATAATAATAATAATAATAATAATAATAATAATAATAATAATAATAATAATAATAATAATAATAATAATAATAATAATAATAATAATAATAATAATAATAATAATAATAATAATAATAATAATAATAATAATAATAATAATAATAATAATAATAATAATAATAATAATAATAATAATAATAATAATAATAATAATAATAATAATAATAATAATAATAATAATAATAATAATAATAATAATTAATAATAATGTTTTAGAGGCGAATTTTAAATATTTGGAGATGTTGGATAATTTTTCTTATTATTCCTGTGATTATTCTGAAACTGTACCTTTCTCTCTTGAGTATTTATGTTAGAAAGGAGAAAACTACACCATTTAAAAATTATATAAGGTGTTTCATTAGAAATACACTTAAGATGGTTTGAACCACGCATGCAATGGAAAAAAGTCTGATTTAAACTAGGTATTTGTCTCTAATGGATTTCAAGAATGCAATACAGTTTATAAAGTATTCCTAGCAAAGCTATATTTTAAGTGGAAAATGTATGGTTGTATTAATTTCCCTCTCTTTGAAGTATCTGAGAATTTTAGTAAAGAAATAATAATCTTTTATACAATGATGTGATGACCTTCCTAAAACCAGGTCTTTATTTCGGCTTTGATACTAAATATTCATTACATGGTCTGACGAGAAATGAAAGAATGTTTCATTAAAGTTTCAAAAGCAAAGTTTTGTGTAAAGGAAGATTAAAATAAACGAATTAAAATTTAGGTTGATATTGTGGGATTAATAGGACCTAATTGAATTCACTAGGAATAAGTACACAGTTATGGAGTTTCATACTTCTTTTCTTGAAGAGAAAAGAAACATGAATCTCTTGAGAGAGAGAGAGAGAGAGAGAGAGAGAGAGAGAGAGAGAGAGAGTACATGTATATTCAAAATACAATAGCAATGTAAGTGTACTTTGCGGTATCTTTACAGAAACATATGAATATAGCATTTATCTACCTTTACATTATCTGATAGTTTAATAGATATTCTTATTGAAGTTTTTGAGTAAAAACAGAACTCAACATCTTTCATGTAAATTATTGTAGATTTTGTGCCCTTAATACATGTCAAACTCATATATAGAACCTCTGTGTTTATTTGATTGTTTGTACTTGGGCTATATTGTTCATATATACGTGAAAATCTGTGTCTGAAATAATTTTAGAATTACGAGGAAGTCTTAAATGTATATTTCAGTAACAGATTTTTAAATACAAAATAATACTCCCACTACATACAGCAGCCATTGGAAAGAGAAAGTAATAACCATACTAATCTTTCTGCCTAAATTTAATCCATAGTCTATTACGAAAAGAAATGTTCAAAATCATCTTTATAAACTAGCTGATAGGGAGCTTTCGTATTAAATATAAAAGAACAACAAAAAATCCTAATGCTTCATTCTGCTAAGAGAACGTGTGGCTGTGAACTTGAGAATCAAGGACAACCAGTTGAACATCACTGAACTGACCTCGGAGCTACTCCCTCATTTGTTGCTCATTTACATACGAGATCAAGATATACACTAGTAATTGAGTATATCAAATACTTCTAGAGTATTGACACAAATTATATTCTAAAATGAATAAATTACACTATAAACGCCACAAAGCTTGAAGCGTGCAGATAAATATTTGACTATGGCGGTATCTCGAAAATATCTCGCCAAAGGACGAAAGAGTACGAAATAGCGTGGCGATTTTAACGCATGTATAGAACATTAACCATACCGTGGTAAAGAGCACGGGTAATGCTTCTATAGGATTGGTTATTAATATAGATGATAATGCCTGTAATAGGTAACACAAGAGCCAATATTATAATTATTATAATTATAAGCTTCATAAGTTTTAGTACAAGTTATTACTTTAATATTCATTTACACTGAACCAATATGTCATGTAAGGTTTAGTAAATAAAGAGCATTTTTGTGGAATGTCCCCGTATGTGCTGGAATAGCATAAATAAGAAATGGGTTTTAGGGCAAATAAGGGACTTACTAAAGTTCAGCATACTTTAAAAATAAGATACGACATTTTTTTTAGAAAATCGTTACAGCCCACACCTTATTGGAATGCAAATTTATGTCAAATAAAATTTTTGTGACAACCATTTGGCAATTCTTACTGTAATCGGTTATATATATTGCTCTTGAAGTTGTAAGACTGAAGTTTCCTCTCCTCCTAATGTGAAACTTACGGAATTACAAAGCCATCTGGCTCTTAAAGACTTCACTATCGCTTCAGCGTATTTTGTTGCTCTTGTAAGCTCATCGAAGTATCACAGAACAGTTTCGCACAAGGTCTTTTAAGAATACTCTTTAGAAGCTGTACAAAAGTTAATGTTAATAGCTAAAGAAAGTTATGTGAAGTTAGTGGCTCCCCATGGCCGCATTCGCTAAATTTCCTAACTTTGGTACTTTGTGACGCACGAGATCACGGTTTCGAGTTCTGCCTTAGGCATAGTATTTGGTATCAATAAATCTGCATGCAACTATCAGTAAAAACGAAAAGACCACCAGAAAAACAATGGGGGACAAAACAAAAACAACAATTCAAATCTTATAATGTAGATATTTGTACTGATAACTCAACACGGTGTAGTAGATATTTCATGAATTATTTACCTCATTTACAGACTAAGAAGTTTAATTAATAAAAATAGCATGTTATCTTGTTTAGCAGTTCAAGTAGGTGGGGTACATTCAAACCATGCATGTTTATTTTCTCTGAGAGCGCGGAATGGGTTGTTGTGAGGGATAAAGCAGAGGAGCCAGAACCTTGCAATATCAGAATAAAGGGTATTTGCATGAAATTAATAACATGAAGGTTATCTAACCAAATACTTATTATATGTGCTACTTGTAGGAATAACAAATTAAATTGAAATATGTTTCCTTGTGGATTTAATTATTATTATATTTCCAATATATTTACTGCTTATTTTAATGTGTCACTGAGTTTCAATGTTTTCTTTAAAGCTATAAAACAGATACATCTTAGACTATTTGTTAGGAATTAAAGTATGAATGCCTGAAAGAAAACCTAATGGTCTATACTCATAGGTGATGTTCACTTCTGTATATTAAAACGTGCAGAAAACATGAGTAAATTATATGATTATAATTGTGTGAAAACTGTTAGATGAAGCAAAAAACTAACAAGCTGAACTGTTTAAATATTAGGGTACCAACTGTCAAATAATTTGCATTTATGTGCCAACACCCTGAACGTTGGGGCTTGGCGATTTATCGCTAATTCAACCTATGTTCACAAGTCAGGTTGTAATAGTTGCCAACCTTGAGTACTGTATACACGTGTAAAAGCAAGACTAGTAACAAAAAATCCATACGGTGTCATTATTCCGTGTTCTTTTTAAATTGCCGTGGATCGTAAAATAAAGGTATGTGTGGAAAGAAACCCTTAATTTGCCGCCTGATGGTAGATCTAGCTTTCCAACAACTATGACGAGGTCACCTTGGGAAAGATTTAATTTCTTAAGCATATTAATTCCAGTGAAGATGCACACACAGAATTTTTTTTTAGATAAAAAGCTCTTTTACTCCAAATTTGATTTACCGTCTACCAAAGTAAGTGCTGATCAATTAACAATATAATAAATGAGGTTAAATATATCATTTGTTACAGAGATACGCCATTCAATTATTCAGTGATATACCTAAGAAACTATTCCTGTAACATTTAAGTGTTAGGAATACGTTTTCAATAAAGAGTTTTGTATATTAGAAGTCTGAACAGCTTTTAGGAAGAGTACTGTAATTGAACAAAATATGCTAGTAACTTTGACTTGGTATTCCCTTAAAAATGCATCAACATAGAGAGAGTGGCAAAACATTTAGGAGTGATATGTTGCTCAGGTATTCGTGGAGTTGATTAATGTACAAGTTAACATAGGGCTGTGTGATGGGACAATTATTTCATTTAGATGCTATATGTATCAATCAACAGGTAGTGAATTCCATCCAGTAAGTTTTATAATCAGAATTAGAAAGTTCGTACCTCCCGCCGTTCCCTATGCAGGTTGCAACCGACCCTCTCCCGGCATCCAAACAAGTCATAGATAAGAGCGCATGGCGGAGGGGCACTGAAACCGATTGCCAGAGAACTAAAATGTCCTATGATACATTCGTAAATGTCTGTGTGTGTAGTAGCTTTTACTACATACGGCACCGCAGGCGATGACACTGATGATACAGTGATGCGGCCACATTCGTAAATGCACACCATTTAGATCATTATGCACAACACACAAATTCTTATATAGTACATACGGGCTTGTCTCTGCTGATTGCATTATTTAAATAGGCACATTGTGGCAACACCAAAGCAATTATAACGCGGGTTATAGTATTTCCTGATCGAATGAAAAATAATAAAATTGATTTCTTAAATATCTGAAGACTATTACTAGACAAAATACCAAAGCAGGAATTTTATCTGCAGCCGTATTATTAAAAACAAAAATGTATCTCTGAAGTCTTTCAAAGAAACACTCATTCTACGTCCCGTCTAACAATATTTGCAATGTGAAAATGTTCCTTCGACCTCACATATGACCGGGGCATATTTGAAATATTTCATCTGTTCCGTATAAGTATCACAGCTTTTGTTGGGATCCAAATGTGCATCTCGTATGCGGTAAATCGTACCGAACCCTGCGTTCTTTTCAATTACACCTTTCATTTTCACCTTTATTTCAGGTAGAATGCTCGATGTTTGGTAAATCCTTTTCGAAAGTCTTCTACAGGCCACAGAAATTCAGTCAGCTCCATACGTCTGTGCTGTAACAGTGTGATAGTTGTGGGTAACTCTTTGAACAAATGTGCAATCAATAATATATTTCTACGAAGCTGTTCTGTTACTGGACGTTTGGCAGTTTGTGTTCTAGAAGTAACATCGGTTTCTAAATTGGCTAATACCGAAACAATTTTGTCATAATGTTCGGCATAATAGATTACAGCCTCTAGCCAAGTTCCCCATCTGGTGACAATTGGCCGTGGTGGTAGCGATATGTCTGGTCCTAACTCTGAACTATGCAATCCTCTAAGATGCCTTCAAAATATATATTTTACATGTGAGCTACAAAGCTGTCTACACCTGCATAACTACATTTGATTGATTCGGCCACTCGGTGTAAAGCATGCTAAACATGTAATATGTATTAGTTTAGGATACAAGTTACAGTAAGAGTTGCATTCTACGACGAACGTTGCCCTTGCTAGTAGCGGTGCGTGGTATAGTCATGCCTGGCCGCTCTTATACTGCCCAAGGAAATCGCTACGAACTTCGTAGCGCTGGTTATGACTACAGGGGCTACGGTAGATAGAGGAAGTAGCACATTCCACATAAAAGTGTACGTCAACATTTCAAAGATTATAGATAGTTTGAAGTATATTGACTCTAAAAGTAATTTTAGAAAAATATCCCGGTATTTATAAGGCATGTGAAAGAGAGGGAGAGATAGAAAAAGAGCGCAATATAGATTTTCTGACATCCCCAATGCAAAGCACTGCTTACATTACATTTATTACTCGCTTTTTATTAACCTAAAAGGTGGTTCTAATGATTTTTAAGTTATGTATGTGATTAATAATACAAATTGTATCATATTGATGAGATATGTTTCAAATATGTATTTCCAGAGCTGCATGAAGTACATTACATCATAAATGTTAAGTAACCAAAGGAAAAAAACAACAGCTCACAGTTCGTACAAACAATACATAGGTGAAATCACTTTAAACAGTTCTGAGTTCTTATTTATTAGTTTGAATTTTCCAACACCAGTTTGGAATATTAAGTTACAGCACGTCAATCTCCTTATAAATCATAATTAGAATAACAATACCTACAATTGCATTTAAAATTATGTTTTATCCTTAGGACATTATTTTTGAAATGCTACAATAATTACCTTCTTTATCAAGAAGAAAATTGAAATTTCAAAGACTCAGAGTAATCCACTTTTTAAAGATGGAATTACTGTGTCTGCCCTGTGTTTTTATTTAGCTACAACGAAATTTATAATGAAAAAAATCTCTATTTCTATTTTCAAGATGATGTAGCAGTAGCTGTGCTTTAGGGTGTACAGTTTTCAAGGTCATAAGCAGAAGTATTACTCTTGCGCTATAAATTACAGAAGCAGAATAAAACTCTGAGTGAAATAATTCAGAAACTGCAATACATTAACGAAAATACAAAACGTCATATTAAATAACCAAACAAATATAAAAGGGCTAATAACAGAATATATGACGTTTGTTAGTTTCGCAAAAACTCGAGAATGGTTGAACCGATTTGCCTAATATTGGTTTCGAAATATTTGTATGGGTCCAAGGAAGGTTTAAAAGGTGAGAAAAAAACCTGAAGTGATAATGGAACGTGTTGTTAACTTCCTATAAAAGTACATACGCAAACTTTTACGCAATACATATATTTTATTTTCGACGAACAAAGCCATTACAAAGTAGAAAGATATTCCACTCCTTGTCAAAGTCTTCAGAGATATTTCACTTGCCATATTTCGTTAAATAACGTTTACTTTTGTTATCAAGGCTACATTTTTATGTAGCATTATGATGATATACCTTTCGAAGATTAGACACAAAATTAATTTCTAAACGCACTATAAATACTGTCACCCGAACGTCGGAACTCCCTATAGAACCGGCCGGTGGCAGCAGGAGACGGTAGCCGTTCACCACGCCCCTCATTTGTCTTATAGCGGTAACGAGGGTTGGCTGGAAAAACATCACTGTGCCGTCTCTTTCCGTTCCACCTGAGTTCTCGGACTATCGGGGAATTTTATCTAATCCAGAACCTTCTAGACCTTCTGACCCTATATAAGCAACACGTCGGGCTGGAGGAAGGTCAGTCAGTTCTTGGCAAGCAGCGAAGCAGCGTCGTGCTAGTGTACGGACGAGAAGACTGTGCACGTGCGTCGGAGGAGTTTACGTGATTGCGAGTGCAAGTGGAACTGTAACGGACGAACTGGTGAATCGTAATTGTGTGCATTACGTAATTCTGTGTAATTGGCAAGTATTCAACTGTAAGTCGGTGGAAATAAAGAACATTTTTGAGTGGTGCAATTGGACTTTTCATTTCACGAACCCACAAAGCCACAATACCTATTTGAGCACAGAAAATTGTGGTCAAATATTGGTAAATTCCTGGATGCCTTCTTTATAATTTCTGTTTGTGAATTCTTGAATGTGAATTCAATTGATGCAAAATTAATTGAATTCCTTTGCGACTTTGTGAAGTTCGCGCAAACTTTTTGCTTTGTCAAGAAGACAACCTAACTTAAATCACAGAAGTCAGTCAAATGTGCGACGAGCTACGTCACGTCCTGACCACACTGATGAGCAGCAAGGTGCAGGTAATGCTAATAGTCTTTTTTTAAATTTATTTACAGTCGATTTAACAACTAAGTCATATCGCGACTATTTTGTATAACAGTGCATACAATACAATTGTTACAATTACTTAAATAAAAACATGAAAACAATAAATAACAAATCAATATGACAAAAGTATTCAATACCTATAAATCATAAGGATTAAATTATGAAGAACAATCAGTAGAACAATAGTATTTAGACAATCAATTTGTTGTATAATAACTTATGTATATTCTAAATTGGTATCCTTACAATTAGATTTTCGTATACAAGTTTGTACCTTTCAGGAATAGCAGTACGTGTTTGAAGTTGGATGGCGTGTTCAGAATGGTTGATAAGTCTCCAGTGACGTGATGAAGCTGTCGTTGTGAAGCGTATTCCTTGCATCTTGTGAGGAAATGGTTACTATTGTGCAATGGAACGAAATTGACTGTGTAAAAGCTAATGCCCACCTTGGTAGCGTATACGGTAGCATGTCTGCCTCTCGTTCAAGAGGTCCTGAGTTCGAATCTCGGTCAGGGTGAGTTACCTTGATAAGGTTTTCTCCGGGGGTTTTCCTTACCATAAAAGCCGAATGTGGGGTAACTCCAAGCTCCATGGACCCTGGGCTCATTTGAGCATCATTTCACCCTTTCCAGTCATCGTCCGATATGACTTAACGTTGGAGGACGTAAATTACAACCAAAAAAATTGAATAACGTCATCGAGGCAACAATAACCAAGTGACAGTACAAAGGAGAGGATATCTTGATCCGCGTTTTCCGATGATGCCAACGGATTTATCTTTTTATTTTAAGCGTCTACAATCTCCCGTACTTTTCCCTTTGCGATAACCATAAATAAATCGTAAGGGCTATCCTTGGAAGTTTGCGGAATCAAATTGGAGTTTCCCTGTTCCACTCATGAATCATAATTATAGGTCGCGTGCTCGTTCGTCGGAAAACCTTCATCTTTATATATTTACGCACGGACAGGACTAAATGCTATAAATTCACCATGCCTATGTCCAGTATCCTCACATGTCTTTTGGAATTTCTATCATATTATAAAGACTGATTTTAATTTATGCAGATGGTTTAAAGGGCTCAAATGGCGTTAACGGTGCTCATGTCTGTGGAACCAAACCATATACATTCGGATTCCACACTAGCACCTTCATTTATAGTTCAGAGCTTTATGAAAAATAGCGGGTCATTTTACAGGTACGTCGACGAAAGATGGGGGACTGCTTAATCCTAAGTGATCCCCTCACTGTTCTTCAAAGCCTTCGGCAGCTGTACAACTACCACCCTATTGTGCAGCACATCCAGGATGTCCTCCACGTTTTACACGCTTCCGGCGTTAGCGTGGTGTGCGCACATGGATTCCTGGTCACGTTGGCTTGTCGGGGAATGAAATGGCGGATGCAGCAGCTAAGACGGCTACCTTGAAACCCAGGGTCAGAATATCATTTTTTTTTTTTTTTTTTTTTTTTGTAATTTACGTCCTCCAACGTTAAGTCATATCGGACGGTGAATGAATTGGGTGAAATGATGCCCAAATGAGTCCAGGGTATATGGAGCTTAGAGTTACCCGACATTCGTCATGAAGGCTAAGGGAAAATCCCAGGAAAAACCTTATCCAGTTAACTCACCCTGACCGAGATTCGAACTCGGGATCTCTTGAACGTGAGGCAGACATGCTACCATCTACGCTGCCGAGGCGGGGCGGAATATCATTTGTTGCATTGGAAGATTTTAGAGCTGTACTGCACACAGCCGTACAATCCTACTGGCAGGAAGAGTGGTCTGCTCTGCGCAGCAATAAACTTAGATCTTTGAAAGAACTTCCGATTCCCTGGGTTAGCTCCTGTCGTTCATCTCGTCAAGAGGAGGCGAATTTGGCTCGGTTGTGGATTGTTTAGAAGGGAGCCAGCTCCAGTTTGCCCGTTTGGCAACGAAGCGCTATCCGTTCGACAAGTGCTGCTAGTGTTTTTGCTCAGCACACCTTAGGACGTCTCTGCAGCTGCCGGCCAACTTTGCAGAAATACTAGCGGATGAAAACAAAGCGGTAGAGAAGGTTTAAGCATTTTTATAAATTGGATTTTAAAATTCAGTTGAGAATGATTTTTCTATGCCTTTTAGCTTTATAATTTTATTTATTGATCCTTTGATTTCGCGTTAATTAGGTACATGTATCTTATTTGTGATCTTATTTAGCGTTTTGTTAATGTTTTAGTATTGTTTATAACTGGCCATGAATATTTTTCTAAAGGGCGTGATAACCGCTTGCAGTTGTTGCCCTTATATACATATCTACCTCCACACAAAAAGACAAAATATTGTTTATCAGAAAACTAAATTTATTTAGTTAATTATAATTTTGTTGTATTTAAACTTTATCCCCAATTGCAGAATAAATAACTTATCCGAATTTGTTTTATTTATATAGGTAAGTTCAGACAACTTTAATTTGCGGTATGAAGTTCGCCAATTCAGCTATTAAAAGAAACATAATAGATAAAAAAGCAACGATTACACATGGCAGCTGGTGCACTGCGACGGATAAAAGCCAACACATACTCCACAGCACATCAAGATTCCAACAGCATCTCAGAAGTGGTTGCTGGCAATCCCAAGGACATACTTAATGAAGCTAAATACCAACAATTAGTTAAATCATAATGCGTGCTCAATCGCTCGTGACAATGAGCACAAATCAGTGCTCAGGGCCTGATAAACTCAAACTATAACTTTGCAAGAATATTTTGTTGTCATATGAAAGTTGGACAAGGGTTTCGGTGTAATAACTGTTTTTCAATAAACCTCGAAACCATTCCTATTTGTTTTAAGAGTCGAACAAATTCGTATTATTATATCCAGGTATTTTTTTATTATTTTGGTTATTTAGGAGTTCAAGCTAGAAGCCGTGTTACTAATATGTCAGTGGCAAGGGCTCTTTAATACCTAAAAACAGACAAAAATGTTCTTCCCATATAATGTTTGTGCATATGACAATAACAGTTTCCCATTGAGGGTTTCTGGGAACTTTAGTTATTCTCAACCATATCTAAATAACATCGAACTTACCAAAAATGGATTTTCATAGAATTCCTTTTATAACGTATTCACCCTTGGATATATTTTCAGAAATTGTGTCGTTTAGTATTTATTTTCATTTCTATCTTACTCGCATGCAAAGAGATGCCTCATTGGCAACAGAATTTTAATACAGGTGCATATTTCCCCCCTGTTGCCTGAAGGTATGTTTACTTGATATGTCAGCTAATTAATAAACTTAGAAAATTTTAAATAATGTTATCCATATTTTGCCTGTTTTGTAAATAATCGTAATATTTCACAGTTTTCAAGTTATGTTGCAGATTTTTTTGGTTTAGAACTACATTTTAAAAACACAGTTTTGTTCTACTCGTTTTATTTTCACTTCATATTTACAAAAACGAAATTTCCCAATATGTGACACTATGTTAATAAAAGGTTTATGAAATTCTCTTATGTTAAGATGCTTCAGATAAGTAATCTCTCCCCATTTGAAAAGCCATTCAATTAAAAGTTATCAACAAGCTAGCCCTATATCGACAATTCAAAATTGTTAATGTATTTTAATTCTGCAAATAATTTGTATGTATTTTAACCTTGAAAAAAGAAGATTAGAAATTAACGTTTCGGGAGCGTCCATCGCTCCCATCATCAGGATATTTTAAGAAATGTTATAAAAACTAAATGTATAACCGGATATAACCCGAGAACGTCTAGAACAACAAACACAAATATTAACAAAGACAAAACACTACGAAATTTTCCTTCGACCTCAAATACAGTTTAACATGGAAGTGGAGAAGGATGGAACTCTTCCATTCTTGGACATTCTTGTTTCAAAAAACAGCAACGGTACACTGGGCATGCTGTATATCGCAAGCCTACACACACCGATCTCTATCTGAACGCTCATGGTTTTCATCATAAGTCTCAACGACTTGGAGTTCTCAATACACTGGCTCACAGAGCTTTGTCTATCTCTGATCCCAGCACGTGAGACTCACTTTCCGTCAAAACGGCTACTCCGAATATGACGTTGAAACTTCGATCACCAGAACTAAGAAAGGGAAACCTGTAATACAGCAAGCGTCAGATATGCCTACCGCTACAGCCTGCATCCCGTTTACCGGCAACTTATCCGGCAGAATCAGCAGAATTCTTGCCAAATACAACGTCAGGACCATCCACAAGCCACTTCCGAAGATTAAACATCTGTTGAGACAAGTGAAAAACAAACTGTCTTCCAAGTTCCGGGTGAGTATCGCATTCCCTGTGAATGTGGGACACCATATATAGGACAAACCGGAAGGACCATCGCTACCAGAACAAACGAATATGAAAGGAGCATTCGTGTAATGCAACCTGATAAGTCTGGGTTGGCAGAGCTTCGTTTTGATAACGACCATAGTGACAACTTTCGGGAGACGATCATCTTGGCAAAATGCAACGGTTACTGGGAGCGGAGAGTTAAGGAGGCTTTGGTCATTTCCTCCGAGAGGACCACGCTTAATCGTGATGCTGGATTTCAGTTTAGCTCCTCTTCAAAAGTGGCCTTAAAAATGGAAATCCGTCGGCTTAAGAAGCGCAGACCTATACAGCTTGATCATCAAATTAAGTAATTACGTTTCTTTGACCTAATTTGTGTTCCACCCTCACGCAATCTCCTGACCTGGCATTTAATACACTGCACAGAGATTTTGAACAGTGATGCTAATATTGGTAGTGTTGTTTTTGTTGATATTTGCGTTATATCCAGTTTAACGTTTTGTGGTTATAACATTTATTAAAATATCCTGATGATGGGAGAGATGTACGTTCACGAAACGTTGATTTCTGATCGTCTTTTCTTCTGGCTTATTTCCAGAGAAGATTTTGAACATATTCGTCGCCAGGAAAGCTTCAGGTCTTATTTATCTTGAACAATAATGTACCTTAATATTTTTATATGGGCATTTCATGGAAGTTCTGCAGGCATAGCTACTAAGGGATCATTAGATCCTATAATTCTGGTCCTTCTCAGGACGTTCATTGTTTTCGGTATACCTATATCTCACAGTTTTCGCCTATGAAACAGTCACAGTAAATCAGCACATTACCAGTAGGCTAGTACATTACAAATTACGGAGCGAGACGACGCCAAGGAAATATATGCGACTCGCATTTTGAAGGTTCCAGTTCAATCCCCGTCGACTGCGCAAGTGGTTTCTCCTTGTTGCTTATGAGAATGCTGGGGTGCTTACTTAAGTGCCACGATTTCCTTTACATTACTGAGCGGGATGGCTAGGTTTCGTCTGTAGCTCGCATTTGGGTGACCCGTGGCCGACTTACCTAACCAATGGATTTTTCGAGAGTTTTCTTGGGTCGCAAGGTGAATGGTATATAGGTTAAATAGATAACCAAAATTTCCTGTCAATGTATTTCTTCTCCATTATCATTTCATATCATCTCTCATCTGGCCACGGCCGCGCCGTGGCTCAATGGTTAGACCGCTTGGCTCTCACCCAGGCGACCCGAGTTCGATCCCAGGCGATCGCAAAGTGAGATTTTTGGTGGACAACACGGCTCTGGGGCGGGTTTTCTCCGGGACCTCCGGTTTTCCCCGCCATCTCATTCCACCGTGCTCCAACTTCATCTCATGTACATTCAACGTCACCGCCTGCGGTGTCGTATGTAGTAAAAGTGGGCGTTAAACACTACACATTTCATTTTTTTCTCATCTGGTCTCTTTCAGAATAGAAGTGTCGATGGGTGTCTCGGCGGTGCATGGCAGGATAAGCTCCTGGTAAACACCTCCTCCGCCTCCGGTAGTGAGGTGTCTTCCTCAATTGTCTAACCTTTAAAAGTGTACTGGCGACATTGACAGCAACAGTCATGTTTGGTGCCCGCCTTGGTAGCGCAGATGGTAGTGTGTCTGCCTCACGTTCAAGAGGTCCCGAGTTCGAATCTCGGTCAGGGTGAGTTACCTGGATAAGGTTTTTTCCGGGTTTTCCCTTATCCTTAAAGGCGAATATCGGGTAGTTCTAAGCTCCATGGACCTTGGATATATTTGAGGGAAAAAAAGTCAGGTTTGGCGATACTAACAATGAAAGTTAGCTGAGGAAATAGATAACACAACCAAAATATCGATAGGTAAGAAAGATATAAAGTGCCTATTTTCAGATATAGAACACAACATGTATAAAACCAAATTATTTTCGGCATATGTTAGGAGTTTTGAATTGTGTATGGATGATGATAGGGTGCCTGATTGAATTTTCCGTAATACAAGGGAAATTGAGTTTACAGAGTCGGTTCTTGCAGCAGATTAACTTCATTTTGGATGCTCCTTCAATTTTGCTTGTATGCACAACTGCAAATTCAATTGGAAATAAACTTATCACTAGCTTGCCTCCTGATTTACGCGTTGTACTCGTCGTAAGGTTATGTCTATGTGAACGTTTATACAGAAATATACTCCATTGTTTCTTGTAACAGTTATTTCATATTTTTAAAATGTTTAAGTGTCTGTTGCAAATTGTTCTGAAAAAAAAGTAATTTGTACAAAATAGAAAATGTGTAAATTGAGTAGGCCACGGAATGATAAAACATATATAATAGTGTTGCAGTAATCACAAAAATGTAATTAGATAATATGTTGACGTGGACCAATAGAACAGAAGTGATTTACTTGTTCTAGAAACATCGTGCGTAGAGAACCTAGAATATTCCGACAGATTGGCATCAATCTGAAAAGGAACGTCCTCATAGTAAGACTTGTTTTTTTCATGTCGCTCTGCAAGTTTATAGAAAAACGTTTTAGTAGTAAATGCATTTGTGTTGTTGCACTAGTGGCATGTGCCAGAAACTCGAAGCTCATCGATACAAAAATAATTTGTGAAAAGACAGAACCTACGGAATTTAAAATTGTAACAGAATTTATTAATGGTTTCGGGAATAAATCCCACAATATTTAAAGGAGAAAAATTGTTGTTTATTTTCCAATAATTGCAGCATAGAATACTCTCATTCCGATACTACGACCAGAGGTAATACTCATTGCTCCAGAGTGCCGAAGCAACTACAAGAATTCTACCAGATCGCCACCAAAAGCGAGAGTCTATCATCACGCCTTTTACAATTATCCTGTTGCAAAATGGTCGCCTTAACACGGGCTTCGAGAACGTCATCATCGTCTACGTTTATCACATTTTGCAAATTATAATGTTGCATTCTTAACGATTTTATGAAGACATCCCTCAACTACTATACAATACTGACTTCAGATTGTGTAATTTATGATATTTTATGTAAAAAAGAATTAAGCTAGTAACGTGATCTTAATTGAGCTAATAGTACGATACAAGAATAATATTAATCTATTTAAAACATAATGTGACAATGAGCCCAAATGAATAGGATAGAAAAGCACACCAGATTTTAAAAATGCTAGGTTAAATACCGCTCTTGAGAAAAGTCAAACAGGAAATACTTCAAAAGTGCTAGTGCTATAGAAAAAGAAACGAAAACAAACATATTTCCGGCTGTAACTTTTGCCTATTTTATGATTCCCAGTATCAGAGCTACAAACGAATATAAAACTGCACCAAATAATTTCAATAATTTGGTAACGTGTAAGTTCCAAAATTATTACATTTGCAGCTATCTTGCCTCACTACCTTTATATAAGGAGTTTCGCAAACATTATCCATGTTTATATGGTTATGAACATAAGATTAAAAAATATTATGCCAAGTTTTCAAAAGAATTTCTATAGCAGTGAGGTACTCACATGTATTTTCCGCCTCTGTAGCGGATAGTGTGTCTGCCTCGCATTCAAGAGGGCCCGAGTTCGAATCTCGATCAGGGTGAGGGTAAGGTATAAGGTATAACCTGGGTAAGGTGTTTTAAAATGTTTCCTCTTACCCTGAAAGATGAATATGTGTAACTCTAAGCTCTATGGACCCTGGAGTCATTTGAATGTCCTTTTATACGTTTCACTGATCGACCAATATAACAACGTTGGAGGAAGTAACTTAAAGTATTTTTACCCTAATAAAATTCGATTTTATTCCTTCCAATTTTAGTTTCATAAATATAAATTGACGTTTGTTAGTTCAAAAAATCGAGGACAGCTGAACCGATTGGTCTAATTTTGGTTCTGAAATATTCGTATAAGTCCATGGAAGGTTCAAAAGGTGAGAGAAACCCCTTAAGTGATAATGGACCTGGTTATTAACCAAATATAAAAGTATACACACAACATTTTACGAAACACGTACACTTCTTTTATTTTCGACAGACAATAGCGTAACAAAGTAGAAGGATATTTCAATGCTTGCCAAATTCTTCAAAGATATTTTGACTGGCCCCGTACTTCAGTCTAGCACCTGCCCCATGTTCTAGGGGTCCCGAGTTCGATTCCCGGCAGTGGAGGTAGGGATTTTTCTCCGACCAAGATAATTCCTCATCTTCCCCAAAGTCTGGAAGTATGAATGAGAGTGCGAATGTGTGCGTGATCTAGTGATTAAAACCCAACGAATACGAGTTAACACCTTCATATGTTCCAAAGGAGAACGGCCGCCTATATGACCATAAGGGTTAAAGACGAGGTATAAATGGAACATGTAAAAATAAAAAGATATTTGACTCATGCCCGACATACTCGGAGAAAATTTGCATTCTAGGGATATCGTCCTTCATAGTCGGAACAATGAATTGAAACCTGTGTCTGAAACCCACAGGAGCTTTGACGCCTTATATCCATTAATTTTCTGGCAGGGGCGAGACGGATACCATCTCAATATCAAAATGGTTAATCTAGTAACAGCTAGCTAAATTAAATAAGATTAATTAATTTTATATATATTCAATTTTTACATCTATGTATTCATTTATCATTTATGCTTACAGGTGCTGAAATCAGCGAAGAAGTTAGTGCTATGAATTTAAGGAGGGGATATCTTGATTCTGCATATTCCGTCATTCCAAAGGATTTTCCTTTTGATTTTAAGCGTCCAAATTTCCCGTGCGTTTCGCCTTTGCGATGACCATAAATAAATTTCAAGGGCAGTCGTTGATAGTTTGTGGAATCAACTTGGAATTTTCCTGTTTCTCTCATGGACTAGTACACTTCGCTTGTTTGCGCGGTGGAAAACCATCACCTTTATATACTTACGCAGCAAAAGATTGATTTACTTAATTGTAACTATATTGTATTTAATCTTCACTCCCAATTGCAGGAAAACTAAATAATCCAAAATTGTTTTATTTATATAGATAAGTTCAGATAAGCTTTACTGGCGGTGTGAAGTTCGCCGGGCCAGCTAGTCTACTATTCAAATTATAATCACTCAAAATTTATATTAAAGTATATAAAACTATATAAGTTAAAAATTGCGGTTTATTGTGGATGAAGGTGGTGATGATGGATTTCTCACCTTTGGTGAAGTTCTAGCAAAATTTTTGGTAGTTCACTACGGCTACTCTCGAGCGATGATCTCTGCACCCAGGGTCGTAGTCTCGGAGCTGAGAAATATTCAATTCTGCTACTGATTGATTAACTTTTTAATCATACTTTCCCAAAGAAGAATACTTTATTGCACATGTACAACTCGCAAAATTTTGAAGATTATTCATAATTTCCTTTACTCCTTCTACTAATGACGCAAAATGCTAATTATAAATTAATAGTACATCAGCTATTGATGCGCCAGTTATGCATCACACACATTCTTTCATTTATAACTCCTTATATGCACACTTGCAGAGTAATTCTTATTTATGTCTGTCCTCTATGAAAGTTCCTTGCAGAAAACCTGGTTCCTGCAAAAATTACAACTTCTTTATTTTGTTGATATGGTTACGCAAATTCAAAACTATTGTTGTATTATTCTCATGGCCTGCTTTACTCCAAACTTATATTTCAAAAGAATCCAAAGCAACAAAATATCTGCTAAACCTGATTTTATGTTATTACAGTAGCGCTATGGAAGTGATACTTATGCACGACTTACGTTTCCTCACGATAATATTTTGATCACTAATCCCTCATAGGACAAAACCTTTGCTAATTCATCCGTCCATAAGACCAACACGCTCCTGAGAATGATTCATGCCATGCAGAAACTTGAACAATCCATAACCGTCTTTTTCCCATTATCATGATCCACGATATGTTGAACCTTGAATATTATATAAATAACAAGTATAATAAGAAGTACTTAGTTACAACATGGGAAAAACATTCAAATCTTTCTTAGTGATAACTTCTTGTGGTGGTAGGAGAAGAAAGGAAAGAAAAATAAGAAATATATTGTCTCAAGTTTTCCAACATATGTTTGATGTATGCATATTTCCATGATTGTAAAAGCTTCAAACTTATATAAGTAAGTACTCCAAAAATGACTGTCACTACAGAAAGCGATATTTGAGAAACATTGTATTTTAAGAACCATAGATCATTGCTTTAGTACACTTTGGTCTACCTGTCGATGTTTCCTACTTGCACAAACGTACAAGCGTAATCGAATAAATGGGGCTTTCATGTTATTCAAAGAAATTTATCAAATATACTTTATTTCTCATGCCAGTGTATCAAATATACAATATTCTAACCAAAATCAATACTGCATTTTTTACAGTATTTAAAATAATGTTTTCCTGCTTAACAGTGGACAGTGATTGTCAGGCCTAGGACGTTCGTACCACCCGCCGTTCCCTATGTAGGCTGCGACCGACCCTCTCCCGGCATCCAAATAAGTCATGGATAAGAAACTAACAGTGGAGAGGCATTGAAACCGGTTGCCCAGAGAAAAAATGACTTATGACACATTCGTAAATGCACATCTATTTAGATCGGTATGTAAAACATACAAATTATTATATAGTACATACGGACTTGTCTCTGGTTGATCTCATTATTTAAATAGGCACATTGTGGCAACACCCAAGCAATTATAACGCTGATTGTAACATTTCCTGATCAAATGTAAAAAATATCCAAATAATAAAATTAATTGCTTAAATGTCTGAAGACTTTTACTATACAAAATGCCAAAGCAGGAATTTTACTACTTATTTACTCAGCTGCGGCCGTATTGCTAAAATGATAATGTACCCCTGGTGCCTTTCAAATGAAAAACTCATTCTATGTCCCGTAAAACAAGGTTTAGTTGATTGATAATCTGTTGCAAATTCGTTAACGATTTCAGCTAATTTAGTTTCTCGATCTGGCTTCTCTTTTTTCCATGTTTACTCAAGTGTCCCACTGAAATCGGTTTCATGATGTTCCCAACACAGCCTCAGTTGGTAGACTGATTAAATTTTTTATCACTTCCAGTAGATGACGGATAGTTCGCTATCGTGCTGCCATCTGCCAAATTTATTGGAGATATTTTAAAATTCATCTCGCGATTTTTATTTTTCAAAATAAATATTTTCTCCCAAACCATTAAATGCGCCGGTCCATTCAATTCTGGATTTATTTCATGGTTAAATGAGCAAAAATGATATTCCGCTGATTTATCATTCTGCTTATACTTAATATTTCTTAAATGTTCCTTCACTTTCACGTTTGGGCCTACAAACGTACTCTAAACAGTTTAAATTTATAAATTCCAGATTTTTTTTATAATCTGAAATGTTATCTATTTTTTAGAACATTTTAGAAAGTTGTTATGCTGTATTTATTTTTAGGAATCAATGTTATAAGAAATTCATTTTAAGAAATCAACATTTTTTATTTGCCAAAGGATGATAAATATTTTTTTTAATTGTAATCTTTTATTTTTAAGGGTGGAAATGTCCTTTGCATGTTTTATATTTGAACTTTTATATCTTTCTATGTATAAAATCTTAATTAATAATATGTTTTAAAACAGATCTTAGGATATTGCTTACCAAGTGTTGAGTGCATATATAATTTTCACTTAGACTAATCTGTTTCGATACAATCTAAAAAACAATTATGTATTAACATAACTACAGGCATGAAGTATGGAAGCATATATTATGACAATTTTTTGTTTCTCTTTCAACATAATATTGTGTAACCACAGGATTGGGTATCTCCGCTCTCTTTGGTTTGCATGGAATTGTTAATGTTCTAGAAATATATGACAGCATTTATGTTTGTTTTTCTTTCTTTTGAAATCCTTGCGCCATTGTTTCTGCAATAGTTAACATTATGTGTGTTTTTGCTGTTTTTAGATGGAACTGCAATTTTTACTTATATTTCATCTGAAATTATACTTCAGAGATTTGCGATATTAGTGAGCTTGGAGATGAAACTTTAGGTGACTAAATGTATAATTTGTAATGCTTATTCTTTTTTGACTTGTGTTTATTATGCAGAATATCGTTATCGTTTAGCATTCAAAAAGTATAAAAAGATCTGTAAAAGGATTTCTCTTAGCAACAGTTCAAAAGTATTCATATGAAAATGTATTATTGTAATTCCATGTCCATTGAGGAAAGTGTTAGCAGAATTGATTTCCTGCATTCAGAGGGCTACAGGAGGCTGAAGACATTATCAAGTCTTTGGTACTTAGTCAGTTCAGTACGCGTGCAGTATGGAATTCGTATACGTAAATCAAAAGAGATAATCAAAAGCTTACTTCAAAAAATATACAACTGGCTGGTATTGCAGCCTTAGTGCTTTGTAATTATTTCCTACTCAATGCTCGAATGCAATGACGTCTTCTGACTGCGTAAATTCCTTCTTTCTTCTGTCCATTATTTTCTGGTTATGTGGGTTCCCTTCATAAATTAAATTAAATTTTAAATCCTTTGTAGGAAACATTCACATTATAGCTTTCATACTTGCTAATCTGTAATTTGGCATTCATTTAATTCTGTTTATTGCTCCTTAACGTCACTAACTTCATTATATCGCGACTTTTACTATAGGTTTCTTGGGTCACCATATGCGCTGGGATGGTCTCAGTTGTATAGTAGTCGTAGTCACCTTCCTGTACCACATACATCTGAAGTTAACGGAAGGCATTAGTTGCGCATTTTGTTGCTGCTTTGATGAAGTATGGACTTCGGCGAATTGACACGTAATCACTGTGGCTGTAGACAGATGGCCACAGCTGTCAACCTTTGTGTATCAACATTTTTATTTTTATTGATATTTATCGATATATGGAATGTGGTCATACTGTTGAATACTTAATACGGCTTTTACCTAACAACGAAGGGAAACCACGGAGATGGCCGGAAGGGACCTGAAGCTCTGTCCCAACGAGGAAGGCATTGCAGAGGATAAACCTGAATTCCTGTTGTTTGTGAACTCATTCCCGTGAATGGATCTTATTACCTTTCTAGAGTTCAGTCAACTTTCCACACTACAGTCAAGAGCCTTGCTGCTGCTACAACGAAACCAAAGTTACTGAAATTCAGCAAACGCCCACCCTGGCGTATTTTCTCATGTAGTACTCTCTGGCTTCTGATTACATTCTGCTAATTCGGTTGTTCCTCACGCATACGTACGACGAAGATGTGTACGCACTTTCTATTAATTGTAGCTACTAGATTTGTGGTACGGTAATTTTTTGCAGAACGTCAACGTTCAGTTTAAAGCAAATAATCCTTTGTTAGGTAGAACCGGAACTGTTGGACACGTGCACTAATTTGGAATAGCTTTAGTCGTTACATAAGTTTTCCCAACCTTTTAAATGTTGCTTTTAAATTTAAATAAAATACACTTAATACTAGATTGATACTTATCACTTGCTTCAAAACATGATTTCATTAAAAGACTGCCCTGAAACCAAGTCATCCCTATCGTAGACTTGGCAGTATTTTAGTGCAAAATCGGCAACTTTGAGTAACTATAAGCTCTTGAGTTACAAATTATGATATATAACAAAACGAGCAAAACCCTATGTAATATTAAGCTGAAAATTTAGTGTTCTCGTAAACTATAAGCAAAGGAATTTAAAGGTAACGTTTATGAAGAAAAGGGATGGAAGAATTTCCTTAAAAAAATAGGAAGTTGGCACAACATTTTATAGATCACAAATTATTATGGTACACACGAGGGGGTGTCGTAAAGCTTTAATTATCACCCGGTAGTTTTTATGCTAGAGTGATGAACATTTTTCAATGTTATCATCGATAACTCGGGACATAACGTTGGTAGTTTAGTGATTTGAGTCCTTTTGGTTTTGTTTACAGTGAGTGCCAGAAGTGACTGCGGTGTAAGTTGGAGAAAATTGAGTCTCGTAGTGTGATCAAGTTTATGCATTTCAAGGGCAAAATTGCCCGGGATCTCCATGATGAGATGACCGCTGTTTATGTAAATGATTGCCCATCGTATGATACTATTGTAAGGTGGAAAAGGAATTTTCAAACTTGTCACATGTCCCTGACAGATGAACCAAGAGCAGGTAGACTGTCAATGATAGACGATGCTGTCACAGGGAAGAAAGTGGAGTGTTTAATACTGGAAGACAGACGAGCAACCATCCAAATGATCATGAATGAGACACATCTTAGTTATGGTAGTGTGTGGAAAATTACTCATGACAAACTGCACATGTCTAAAGTGTCTGCGCGGTGGGTTCCACGTTTGCTAACCCTTTTCCAAAAGCAAACATGGCGTGACTTTTCAAGACATGTTGATGCTGTTGGAACAGGATGAAGATGATTTTTTGATCGTCTGGTAACCCTGGATGAATTCTGGATCTGTCAGTATGATTCAGAGACAAAAACTATGAGCATGGAATGGAAACATGCCGATCCCCCCTCCCAAAAAGGCAACGGTGCAAAAGGCAGCTGGGAAGATCATGCTTTCAGTTTTCTGGGACTGTCGTGGAGTCATCCTTACATATTATCTTTCCAAGGGTTAAACCATCACTGGCAGATACTACTGCAACCTTATGGACAAGTTAGGAGCAGCTCTGATTAACAAACGACGCGGTATACTCTCCAAAGTTGCAGTTGACAAAACAAAGGAATGTGGCTTTGAGACCTTAGCATCAAGTCCCAGAAATGAAAAATCCATTGCGTGGTCGCCGATTTGACAACACAAATGACGTCATTAATGAAGTGGAAGAGTGGTTTAAAGCGAATTCTGAAGACTTCTACAGAAGTTTCGGAAGGTCAAGAAACGCTGGGGAAAATGGGTGAATCTGGATGGAGACTACGTAGAGAAGAACAGACGAGCACATATCAACATAAACTCTATCACATTTTAAATGGTGATAAAACTTCACGACTCGTATAATGTCGAATAGACAAAAGTTTGGTAATGTAATGAAACGATAATTATTTTGAGAATCCCATTCGTTTTAGATTGAAGTGTTAAGTCTCAATGTTTTAAATACTACCAGCAATAATTATGGGTATATATGGTGGTATATCTGAGGAAAGTCTTAGTTTATATTTTGTTTATCCGGCTCGTAAACTGTAATTAGGACAGAATTCATAAACTGGTTTTGAAACCGCCTGGTGAATGTGACGTATAAAAGCTATCGTGTGAGAAATCCCATCAGTTTAATTCAATTTATTGCAAGAAAAATATTAATAATAATGCCTAATTTGTGACAGCAACCTTTGTGAGAAAATCATCTTTTCAACGTACAAATGTATATAAAATGTATACATGATAAATAATAAAGAACTAAACCAGTATTTTTTACAATAAAGGTAATAATAATACATGATAATTTCTAGCATTAATAGTTAATCCTTATACCAGTTCTTTAGTAACTTATTTAGTAAAGTATATGGAAAAATGTGTTAAATACCTCTAACAATAAACAAATAAAGCATTAAATCAGATTTAAAAATTGAAAAAAAAAATTTTTCATTGTTCATTGTGAAACCGTTCTGACGTTCTGATGATGCTTTCAACCTTTATTTCGCTTTAAAAGGCACTTCGGTAACTTTCGATTTTTGCAGTAGATATAAACTTTGACTGAGATTTGTTCTATGATTGAAGACAGCAGTTGTTAAAACATTAGCAAGTTTGTAGGCGATATAAGATTGCTCAATAATTGGCTGAAGAATACTGTGTCTGTACTACAAATACTTTTCAGTTTGTTCAAAGCTTTTAAGAGTTAAACCACGCTACATAATACTGATGAGTTGAGATGGTCTAGGGTGTAGTACCAACATTATCCACTCATAAAGTCGGTAGACAAACTCTTGGTTCGATAAGTTCCTAAACTCTTGGTCGCTTTTTATCAGTTCGGCCATCTTCTTCCCTTCTGCTCACCGATGGATCCAGGGGATTACGAGGGGTCCAGCGGTACCAACCTAACGGAGTTCTAGTTTCCTTTCAATTTATTACCCCTTCCCCACATACTATTATCCTTCTGAGTGTCCCTTGGGAGCCACAAGTCTCCGGGAAAATATCGGAAATACCCCGTTTCTAATACCGCTTGGATATCCAGGTCATTTCAGACCGTTCAATTCAACCAACGCCATTGTTCTCAATGACGACCCGGTTATGAAGTCAATTGCCTACGACCTCGACCTAATAAAGAATTACAACCGTTTGCTTACGGGTATTGATATAACAAACACGCACCAAAACCAAAGGAATGCAGTGCTGCTTTCACAAGTATTTCCAAGAATCTCGTTTAGATTGCAAACTAATTGATGTGTTAAATTATATAGCAAATGTTTGAAAATGTAAAATAAAACTGTTTCTGAATCCTTGTGCTTTTGAAGTATCAGAAAATTTGCAGTTGAAAATAGTCATCTCCGTAATAACAATAAGAACTGCTGGAATGCTAAGCGACAGATCCCCTTGCGGCTATAACCAGGTATGTGTTAAACCGAGGGAGGTCTTTAGGCGTTACGAACTGCCGATAGTGATCACAGCAAACACTTCTATAATGTAAACGATTGTTAAGAATATCATATGAAAACAGACAAACATTAGAAATTAATGCTCTTTTGTTAAGAAAATTCCTCCTACTGTGTACCTTAGCAACGTCTTTAATTATACGTAGTCAAATTTAAGCTTCGATTCGCATCTGAAACTTTTAACATGTGACTGACTAAATTTTAAGAATTCTTTGTCCTTTCTAGTCTCACAATTACCTATGTATGCAGAACACTGATTTCCGCACGTATCGAATTTTAATCAGCGGAAGCATACTCATAAATTTCTTATTGGCTAAATTCATTGAAACTCTTAATTGTCTTAGCAATTAGTTATAATAATTTATTTTTCTCGAAACTTACATGTATTGGCTAATGACTGCTTATCCTTTGAAACACTTGCTGCACATTTTTCTTGCATAAAGCAATGATTTAGAAATAAGTTAAGTAAGCTAAATAATTTTATATCTCCTTTTCATTTCAATATACAACTATGGATCTTTCAAGTCAATAATCCTTATATCACTCTGTGTTCTTTGTTTAGAGAGAATGTACTACATTGGATCTCGTCTTGTTGATGTTTTTTTTTTTTTTAAAAAAAAGAAAGACCTTCTAAAATTTAAGTTACTTTATTTATCCACCTTTATTAGACTTCGGGGTGCCGTAAATATAAAAAAGCCGGACTACTTACTTTACTTCTCTTCAAAATGCAGTCATGCTAAAGATTTTTAAGCCCAAAAAAATGGAAATGTTGTAAGCACTTCAAAATTTGAATAAGTATTTAATATCTCGCAAATGGCTCATGATACGACAAAGTTATTTGTAATAATATACAACAGTTTAACCGCGCGGGGTGGCTCAGGCGGTTTCGTCTGTAGCCCGATTCCCGTAGCCGATCTACCTAAACGATGGGTTTTCAAGGGGTTTCCCCTGGTCACCAGGCGAATGTTTGGTAGATTAATTACTCCCCCAAAATTCCTGTCCCTCCATTTCATCTACATTATAATTTAACATTATCTCTCATCTGGTGGTCTCGTTCAGGGTAGAAGTGGGCAGGTGTCTCGGCGCTGTCGCGACTTCCAGGGTCGGCCACTCTCTGTCACCTCCTGCCTCCTCTTTCCTTCCGGGGATGCCCTACTTGGGCCTCAGGTATAATAAAACACAGGTTTTGGTACCGAATCCCCTCCGTAGTAATCCTAATCCTAATACAACAGTATTCAAATTGTAGTCAGAATGTAAGCATTTCACAAGTTATACTCAAATAATTCTAAGAAATTATACGTTAAACTTTTAGTTATTTAATTAATTAGAGCCAACTGAAAAATTCAATGCCACGGCCGGGATTTGAACCACGGATCTCCTGGTTTCCATCCAGTCGCTCTAACCCCTGAGCTACCTGACATTAAATTCTCCAATTGACTCATTATATTTTCCCGGTAGACCACTTCTCATATTCAAGATAAACATTTGTGGCGACTTACTATTGTAAGTACTTAAATACCACGATTTTTATCGTTGAAAATGATTAATGTAAATTTATATTGAGGAATTAATCCTTAAAGAATTAATTCTTTTAAATACATTACTCCGATATATAGGTGATTTTTAATTAATGAGTAAATGTAGTGAGTAAATTGGAGACTTTAATGTCAGGAGGGCACGTTGGCCATGGTAGCTCAAGTGGTTAGAGAGACTGGGCGGAAACCAGGAGATCCGTGGTCCAAATCCCGGCCGTGGTATTGAACTTTTCAGTTGGCTCTAATTAATTAAAATCACCCATATACCGGAGTAATGTATTTAAAAGGATTAATTCTTTAAGATTAATTCCTCAATATATATGTACATTTTAGTTATTTGCGAAAATTAAAATGCGTGAAATATATTCAATTTACATAGTTTAGGATGGACGAATTTGTTTCAAACATTTCTGTCACCTTCTGAGACGTTACTTAACTTCAAAATACAAAATTTGGTTTGCATAAGTCTTAGATTACTAGTTGTGCTTTTCACTCCATCTCTCTGTCTCGCACACAATTTTCTGATAGTCATTTTCGGGAAGAGCTATTATCATGGGACTACAACATGTGTATTTCCTGTAAACACCCTGTGTTAAATATAAAGTGATTCCTCTTGGCTGGATAAGGAAAAGAGAAGGAAAAATTAAAAAGTTCACTTTTGTTTAGAAAATTGTGGATCGTAACCTATATCCCAGAGTAGTTAAAATGCTTTGAAATGAAAAGAATATTAACAGGTCTAATAACGAGACATAGAAAGCTGTTTGTAATCTGTTGGCTTTAATTTTCTGGGACCTCACATGACACAGTTACTAGGAAGTTCTACAGACTCCTATATAAACTTCATTTCAAGTTCCGCGCAGTGGCAAAATGTAATTTGTTTGTCACGTTCTGCCTCTTCATCAGCAGAAAAACTTTCCTATTTGAGGTGTAAAACTGAGTAATATGTGTACAGGAAGCGAGGGTGTTTCTATGGCAACGGTTTCTGAAATTCCGGCCTTGCCCAGAGTGAAATCGCAGTGCCCCTTGGCGCCGGCTGTCACAAGAAGGAGGAATATTGACGAATGGGAGTTTTGCATCTCTCAGAGGGACAGAGGGACGATTTTCTTGTGTCAGTGTCAGCATCTTGTCTAACATGGGACGTTTCTCTAGAAACGTGGCTTGTAAACTGCAGCCACAAAGCCACAGGGTGGTTCATAAATCATTTCCGGTCTTACTAAACAATGTAATGTGTAGGTATACTTCAATAGGTTTTCATGTTCTTTTTGAAATTGTATTTATTTACCTCTTATTTGGTTATGGTATTAAAACGTGTTGCACGCTCTCTGGGGTTCCATTAGGCAACTGCAGTGATTTCAGAAACCAGACATTTCCAATTAGGTGAAACTGCTTTTTCTGCTGCCTACCTACAGGGTAGGTAATCGAAGATAACATTTCATTAGAAATATATATTTTGATGTTTCCCCTAATCCCTTCCCCAAAATAAAGTGTGAGAAGATCCGCGTGTGAACAGCACAACTCAAAATCCAAACTTCTGTTATGTACCATAAACAATGTTTCAGTTCAACATTTTCCGACACAATATTTTCAAAGTGCAACTCAAATATTTTTAAACATTATTTTCACTCCAACTACACTTTACAAACAAAATCCTTCAAATGTTTCGACTTTTTAAAAATAGACTGACGATTTTGGTATAATGCCATACGTTTTTCATGTTTCTAGGAAAATCCTCTGAACTATAACTGTTAAACTTGTGTGTGTGTGTGTGTGTGTGTGTGTGTGTGTGTGAGAGAGAGAGAGAGAGAGAGAGAGAGAGAGAGAGAGAGAGAGAGAGAGAGAGAGAGAGAGAGAGAGAGAGAGAAAGAAAGAAATCTTACATACACAAATTTTAGATCTCTTTATACCAGACAAACTGTGTTTTATGAGCTAACTATTTTCAAGATAGCACGCCTTGGTAACGTAGATTTTAGCATGTCTACCTCACGTTCAAGAGGTCTCAAGTTCGAATCTCGGTCAGGGTGAGTTACCTGGATAAGGTTTATTCCGGGGTTTATTCCTGAAAGACGAATGTCGGGTAACTCTAAGCTCTATACACCCTGGACTCATTTGAGCATTAGTTCTACCATTTGATTCATCGTCCGATAGGACTTAACGTTGGAGGACGTGAACTTTAAAAAATCAACATATCTCTAGTTACTGGTTTCAGTTGTAATTTTCTGAAGGGACAATTGCCATTCTTTCTACCTTTTCCTTGTTCAGGCCTACTCTTCTTATTTTAACAGTCCTCTTATACCACTACGTGGTGTCAGGGTGTTCTTGTTCCACTTTAACCCTTATGAGGGTTGAGGAACGGAATCTGTGGATCAGTGAGACAGAGGGAGAGAGAATCTAGGATGGGTGATCAGTCCAATGCCAGGTATGAGAGTGAGGGAAGTGGAGGATAGAAAGAAGACCAGGTGACATCAAAGGAAAGATCATGGAGCAACTGGTGAAATGCTGGCGGGAAAAACCGGATGACCCGGAGAAAACCCGCCACAGCGTCGTATTGTCCACCACAAATCTCACTTTGCGGTCACCTAGGAACGAACTTATACAGCCAAGCGGTATAACCACTCGACCACGGAGTGACCTATTGTTCAAGCAGCGAATGAAATTTCAAAACAATTACTTAACGGCCATTCTTAAAAAGATTTGCTTGTTTCTGAAGTCCACTATTCTTCTGAACTCACTGTACCTACGATTAATATGAATAACAGTCTACAAATGCTTATCTTGATTAATATAAAGTACATAGAAAATAAACTTTTCTAAGAATCGTTTGTTGAAGCTCTGGTAGAGAAGGTCACGTGAACCTCTATGGCCTTTGGTCTCTTATTAATTTTACTCCGTTAAATTTTTTTATCTAGTTTAATTTTAAACACTCTTGTATGATGCTTAAGGAAACTATTTATATAGCTGATAATAAAATCAGGCCTTTTAGTAATTCACGACTAAGTTAAATGCAGAAAATGCTTTCGTGCGGTGCTCAAAAGCTTTGTTTACTGTGGAATGTGATAGTAGCCTCATTCAGGAAGACTGAATCTGAAGGCCGCGAATAGCTATTTCAAATTATAATAATTTTACAAACAACATTTCAATTTCACAAAAGATAAGAACTTTGGAAAAAGTTGAAATCTAATAATTAAATTTTTGTTACGTTATTTTCATCGTGGTATTATTTTCACTGCCTCCCTTATGCAGAATGTCGTGGTTTTCTAAAGTCATATCAACACGATTGTACGCAAGGTAAATGAACATCGCGACACGATGAATATCATGACCATGTGTAAGGTAAAACAATACCATATATCTCTATAATATATCTATAAATATTCAGGACTGTTTAAAAAATAGTGCATGATGCACGGGTTAAAAGGATTTTATCTTTTTCGTAGGTTAAAATAAATTTTAACGTTTGTATTGTCACCGATCACATTTTTCGTGTTGCAGCCGGTGCAAAGCCAGAGCTACGCGTGGGCAGAAAGGAAATATTGTGTAGTGAGCCCTGAACGCTTGCCGAGAGATAGAAAGCAACAGAGAGAGACAGAGTGATGTCTGGATAGTTTCGCTTTTCTCTTGCCGCCGCGAAATACCTTGAAACGTCGGCGGCTTTCTAGAAAAATGACTGGAGGTATGAGAGCCTGCGAAGTGTTAGGACGGGGACAGTAGCTAGTGAGTTGTTAGTTATGTGTGCAACTGTGTAGTAATTGTGAGTATGTGGACATACTGTAGTTATTTCTTTCGTTTGTTTACGTGCAGCGGAGAACGAGAAGACCTTAAAAACTGTTGCTGTGTATGTCACGTCATTTTTATTGCTGCAAGGGGTGTGCAAAGTTACTGTTTACTGCAATGAAGAGCATTTTAAAGTTCTGCAAACAAGACTTTTAATTCTACGAATCAACAAAGTCAAACTACCATAAGTAATTGTCGTGCAATTCTATAGAAAGTTTTATTTATATACAGCTGGAAACACCACATTCCGCCTGAAAACTATATTTCGACATTTAACAGAAACCAATCTTAACATTTTAGAAAACGATCTGCGTGTGTGAACAAAATTTAGAAACGAAACGCCCGAAGTAGAAAATAGTACATTATGTATATCTCCAAAAATGCGACACGAATAAACTTCCCAGGCCAAAACCACCCTCTATCACGCATGCCATCCTGTAATACTGTCATTCTTCTCCTTTCTTCCTAAAACTTCCTGAATTGGGGTGCAGGGACTTTATGACGATACAGAACGGAAGTTCCTTGAACGGCAGGGAGACTCAAAAGTAAACTTTGGGGTTTAAACTTGCATAAACTTTTATACTTTATAAACCGCAAGATATAGTAAAAAAAAGCTTGCTACACATTAAAGTTCTCCCAAGTTATCTTCATTTTTAATTAATTTTGTACAAAGTTTTATATTGTACACAGTAATATACCTACGAA
>CM060957.1:140455131-140470131 GCA_030765055.1 Mantis religiosa
TCGCAAAGTTATTTATACTTGAAGCAACTCGTTTCGACAGTCTATAACTCTGTAGAAATTTTTCTTCTGATAAATCCTCAAAATAAGTTCTCCTCATAAGCCGTACTCTATTACGAATTACATTTAGACAGTCTTAAATATAGAAAATCGACATCCAACAGCTGCGTTCATGCCTGCCATGTTGACTATTTACAATTGTTAAGGACTTAACAGAAATTTAGCTTGTTAGTTTAACAAGATATTTAACACGAGTGTTACGCTAACACTTGTTGGTAAAATGTAATTTTTGTACTATTGCTAAACCCGTGTTAAGTCTTAAAATCTGTTGCTGAAATCGGGCATAATACCTTTAAATGATACCTGTTAAGTTTAATTAGTAACACGATAATTAGTTAAGTTTTTGGTTAGAAAGTTACTTCTATATGTAAGGGACAGTTTACGGTATGGAAGTATTTAGAAATTATGTTACAATTTAAGAAGATGTGAAATTAAATACCAAGCTCAATATTTTAAGTCATTTTGTTCACATTCTGCTTTTTCCACTTTCCTAGTTTTAACACTGTCGTGGTGTTAAGGGATTCTTCTTCCTCTCTCCCTTCTCCCTTCTGCCTTTAGGCGAAGGGGGAGAGAGAGAAACTATAGGTCAGATAAAGTACCAGGGATGGGTGATAAATGCCAGAACGCAAGCGAAGTTAATGAAATAAACTATAGTGGAGCAATTGGTGGCATGATGGCGGGGGAAACCGGATGTTCCGGAGAGAACACGACCTTGAGCCGTTTTGCCCATCACAAATCTCACGTATTGGATCGAACCCCTGCCGTTTTCCTATTCACATTCACACACAGAAAATAGTTTTTCTTATTCTTATTTTTTATTTTCTTATCTTATTTTACTCTTATTTTTATAGTTCTAATTGTATATTCCTGTGAACTCCTATATCTAATTTTCAAGTGAAGTGGTTTATTTCCTTTACTTACTACAGGTAAGTACAGTGCGATCCATATAAACCTGAACCATTTCAATAGGCCATAACTGTTGGACCAATAGCAGGACTCACGTGCAACTTTGGGAGAATATAAAACACAATTGGGAGATTATATTACACTATTTAAATATCGGAAAATGGTGGAAAGTGTCCTCCACCAGGATCTATGGGTCATTATTGCCATTTTGTTTGATACGGCTGAAGTTTATATGAATATTTTCAAGACATTTGTGGAGCAGCTGGATGATATCGAATTGAGAGAAGGTTATTTCCGGCAAGATGTAGCAACGTGCCATACATCTAACGACACCATGGAACTTGTAACCAGTTTCTTTGATAATCGAATAATCTCAAAAGTTCTGTGGCTCCCCAGATCCCCTGAGCTAACCTTACCGGATTTCTTTCTTGTGGGGGGTATCTAAAACTAGAAATCCAAGGAATCCATTCGAAACGAAATAAGTAACATTGGCGAGTATACTTTCCGTAAAACTTCAGAGAATATTGTGAGACAAGTGAAAACATGTATATATGCTGGCGGAGGACACTTCCAACATTTTCTCTGAGATGTAAATAATGTAATGTAATCTCCCAATTGTGTATTATATTTTCATAAAGTTGCACGTGTGTCCTATAATTGGTTGAAAAGTTACGGACTATTGAAAGGGTTCAAGTTTATATGGATCGCACTATAGAACAACGATGTATAATGAAGTAATGTAGTGTAAGTAATAGATAAATCAAAGTCATGTAAGACATGGAATTTTCTCATGATTAAATACAGTGCATGTCAGATCCACAGAATAGTGGATCAAAGTATCCAATAGTAGAACAATAATTTATTTACTGTAATAGATGTCTCCTATGATGGAGGGCTAAAAAAGTTCTAAATATTATGCTTCATATCTTTATCTCCTATTAAATTTTATCTAAAATAACAATATGCAAACCTTCATTTAGAAGGGTACGTTCTAACTTCAGCTCCATGTATTTTAAATCTAAACTTTCATTCGCACCGCCCTAGAAAGACAGTTACTGCATTTATGAATGTAGTGGAATATTTTACCGAGGTCTATTTTCGTACGCACATTTAAATGAGAAACTTTTTTAAAACTTTTATGAGCTGGATGTTCTAGCAGCGGCTACTGAATAGCCATCGAGTTGGGGGGGGGGGGGGGGGGGGGCGAGGAAAAAAATTACTCTCCGCAATTTAAACGCTTCCATTCTCACTGCACCCTTACATCTCAATAAATTAACGATCCCCTACTGTAAAGTTAACCCTGCTTCATTACACATAGTAATTGTTACCCTTGTATTTTTGTAACGAATTGCTCACCATTCCGGAATAAGTTACGATTTATTGAGAGGAAGTTTGTTAGGGGAACGGGTTGATAAATTCTCCCTCTTTAATATCCCAAAATACTAGTAAACCCCTTATGGATATAAAGAGAAGTTGGGTAGGTGTACGTTTATAGATTGCCGTAAAATGTTTCAATTTCTCGCAGTTTCCCAGCTACATTGATTGGCGATAGAAGAATTTGATGTGCTGTTTTCACATACATTTCATTGTCCTATATTTTTGTATACGTAATACAAAAGCTTACTGTTCCATCTACTTTATGTCAATAGAGAAACTTTTGTATAACAAGTTTCATTACACATTTCAAGTTCCAAGAGGATAGAGAAAACCAGAACAATATATTTTCAAAAGTCGGAATGCTACTTGAAATTCCAAATGGGACTGAAACTTCCGTCCACTACGAAGATGATTCTTATACCAGGTGAGTCATCTGCCCCTTTTATTTTTGAATTTATGCAACATGCTAAGCGACATACGTGATTATGCCTTTCTTGACTACCTTCTAATGAATAATTTGCACAACAGGTTATAGAGGAGGGGTAGATAACTCAGTGCGTAAGTGTTGTTTGGGACAGAAATCAATCACTATGTATATCGATTCACAAAAACATCATACCCAGACACAAAGAACTCCATTAGCAATTTTAGAGAGTTTGCAAACTTTTATTCGTTAGCGTACATTCATACAAATCTTTAAACACGCCCCTGAAGGAACAAACTATCACATGCATCAGTTGACCATAACTTTCTTCGGCTCACAAAAAAACCAATAGCAACAATAAATAAATTAATAACTAAAATACAGATAATAAAGACTGGGAGAAAGAAAAGAAGCAACAACAATGTGACGGCATTTCGAACCCAGTCCTTGCATCACCAAGTGCCCCCATATCTCACCGTCTGGATCAGCTGCCACATATTCTATGTCGCTCGTTGGTGTAATGAAGTTGTTCTGGGATTTCCAGGACAGGTTCATAGGCGCTCTTTGTCTACCTAATAAAAGCTGTTAGTAGTAACTGATGAAGAGTGTTTATTAATGCAGAATCTGAAATTGTAGGTGTGTAAAACAATATCCAACTCAAAGCACAGATGTATATAAAGAAGAAGTGCAAGGCAGAGTAACAGTCTCCCTCTGATGAGACCTTACACTTACTTCTGTCCAGTAAATTATATATAATATATATTATATATAATTATATATAATTATATATATTATTATATATAATGTCATCTGTTCATAGGTCAAGTATAGTCCAGCAAAACAAAGAAGGTCCCTGTAAGGAATGTTGTGTGTTACACAGTGGGACAAGGACAGCGAATGTTGGTGGCAAAGAACGCATGGTACACAAGGAGCAGACCCTTAGAAAAACATGCGCCTTATTCACTCTGTACACTAAAACCGAGAAGATTCATTCACAGAAGTAGAAGCCGTCAGAATGTTTCTGAATGGTCTCTAACTGTACTGACATGGGGTGTCATAAACCTGTCCAGGGAGGCTGTGGGAACTTTCACCAATCCCCCTGCGTCTCATCCCTCAGTGACTTTCTCTCCTGAGGAGGAGTATAATGTCACTTTAACCTTTGGGCAAATTAACATGGTCATACACTGACATACTGAATGGACTTCTTTCAGTGTACCAATGTTAGCATTGTGATAGCATGAAAATTCCAAGGTCTGAGTATACCTTTTGCAATGAATAACAGATCTAAAGTTTATACACACATTTGCTACCCTTTCGAAACATGAGTACATATTTCTTAAAATAATTGTTACATTGGGAAAGCATTTGTGTATGACCTTGCCAGTATAACATGCATGAAAAATCGTTGATTTAAGCATTTCACAGCTTCTTGATCCTCAATCAAGGGTATAAGTATTAATGCAGAGCTACGATAATGGCTCTTGTGCTAAAATGGACAACGTTTTCACATTAAACTATAAACTTCGGGTTGCATAGATAAGAATAAATAGGGGCAGCTGACTTACCTGGTATATACCTAATGTCAGAATTGCTTATTTAATTTTTATGTATGTATACATGTAAACATATTCCTGGCTTGGCAGCGTTGAAGACGAAAGAATTCTCAAAGTTTCGTATAAGTGGAAAGTTTATCCATGAATGCGAGGGGTGGGGGAGCTTTTGTATCAGCCCGAGTTCAAGGTCACAGCAGAGCCTCATTTTGCTAAGTTTCCTGAGCGTAGTACTGTCCTCCACAGGAGAGTAAGTCTCCGAGGCCTGAGACGCAGGGGGGTTGGCGAAGGTTCCCACAGCCTCCCTGGACAGGTTTATGACACACCATGTCAGTACAGTTACAGACAATTCAAAAACATTCTGACGGCTTCTACTTTTGTGAATGAATCTTCTCGGGTTTAGTGTACATAGTGAATAGGGCGCATGCTTTTTAATGGTTGTGCTCCTTGTGTAGCGTGCGTTCTCTGCCACACATATTCGCTGTCCTTATCCCACTCTGTAAGACAGCACATGCCTTTTAGGGAACTTGTTTGTGTTGCTGGACAGTAAACAAATCTTGAACAGCAGCTTATCTGAAGGCAGAAACGTCACCTACGCGGCAAAATAGAGCTAATGGGGGCTCATTGGAGCTGTAGCCATGGGGATGCAGATTCTGTTTAAGTACCTGAGAAAAATGTGTATTACCCCAGTTGAAAAGTTTAGAGGCACGAAAAATCTGCGCTACTTGTGATCAGAATTTTCGCGCCTAAAGTGGTTGGCAAATACCACGAGTGAATAAATTAGTGAAAGTAGGGCTGAGGTGAAATACCGATGGTTGCCACTATAGAATTCTCGTGAAAAAGGCAAATTTGAATATTTAATACGCGTAAAATAGTTGAGTAAAACAAAATCTAGTCAACAACTACGAAGCCGAGAACACCGACCGAGTTCAGATTATTATTTTCATTGTTCATTACAGAACACCTACAACAAACTTGTTACTCAAATGATTCTCCGGCGTGTGATTCAAGATTCCTGCCAGTCCAGTGACCCTAGAACTTCGACAATTGTAGCAACTAACACATAGATGAATCCCTGCTCCTTAACTTTATTAAGTCCCTGAGAAAGCCGAGGTACCAACAATCCTGTAACTCATAATCCCCAGGGTGTTCATCTAACGTCGGAGAGAGCCGCAGAAACACAAGACAGGAGCCGTCATCTTGAGAAAGGACCTCGAAACGCGCCCAGATATATACCGGTTGTTTCAAACGACACTGAACGATTATAGCCGTTGCGTAGTTTATAAATTAACTAGTCCGAATTTTGGTGTCGCAGCTTCGAAATTCTGTTAAGTATAATTTTATGCAGCATTAAATATTACCACTGGTGTGCGAACTTCCAAAGTTGTTATTGGGACTCACCAGCCATGAAAACAAAACAATTGGTATTTATCAGTGACCCTAGCCTCGCTTTCAGGTAATAGGGTAAAGGGCAGTTACTTGTGAACCAGTGGAATAATGACTAACAGTTTCAAGGCCGCTCATTTTGCTATGATCTTAATTGTATAATGCCTTCAATCAAGTTACTGTAAAATCAACAAGTTCCTTTTTGAGTTACAAATAATTTAATACTGTTAAACAGTGAAATAAATTGCTTATATCATTGCATAAGGCACTTATGTACAATTCTGTGATATTGTTCTCAGTTTTGTTTATCATTTAATGCTTCCATCCTCAACCTCACTAACATTAACTTCCCTCTAAAATGTTTAAGTTGCATATGTCCACCAGCCTATTTGCCATCATGGACTAATATAACCTAATTCTGGAACACGTTAGAGACTCACAAGTAATATTTAAGCAATAGCTTCTTTACTGCGATTTATAACCCAAAGAAATTCTTAATAGTAGCAAGCTACTGCAGAGCATTCTGGTATGTTTACAAATAGCTGCATCACGCGGCACCATGTGTGACCTATACCTGCGAACTCCGACAGCGTGAGGCACGCGTCGTTGTTCCTGTCACTGCCTAATGCAGTATTAAGTATTATATGATATTACCACTGGTGTGCGAACCTCCAAAGTAATTATTGGGACGCACCAGCCACGGAAACAAAACAATTACTCTTTATTAGTGACCATAGCCTCGCTTTCAGGTATTGCGGTAAAGGGCAGTTACTTGTCAAAAAGTGGAATAATGACTGAAAGTTTCAAGGCCGCTCATTTTGCTATGATCTTAATTGTATAGTGGCTTAAACCAAGTTGCTGTAAAATCAACACTTCCTTTTCAGTTATAAATGATTTAGTATTACTAAACAGTGAAATAAAATGCTTGTCTCATTGCATAAGGCATTAATTTTGGTTAACTTTATGTAAAATTTTGTGATATTGTTTTCTGTTCTGTTTATCATTTAATACTTCCATCCTCAACCTCACTAACATTAACTTCCCTCTAAAAGGTATAAGTTGCATATGTCTACCAGCTTATTTGCCATCATGGACTACTATAACCTAGTTCTGGAACACGTTAGACACTGAAAAGCAATATTTAAGCAATAGCTTCTTTACTGCGGTTTCATAAGCCAAAGAAATTCTAAATAGTAGCAAGCTACTGCAGAGCATTCTCGTATGTTTACAAATAGCTGCATCACGCGGCACGGTGTGTGACCTATACCTGCGAGCTCCGACAGCGTGAGGCACGCGTCGTTGTCACTGCCTAATACAAACTCATTCTGGAGTATTTTTATGCGACTCTATTGGCGGTAAAAACTATCTATATGTGTCACATAGAAGCTGAGAGCCTACTGTTATATGTTCGTTCGGTGTCATTTTGAAACATCCTGTATATAAACACATATGTGCTGCAGCATTCACAAACGCTAAAAATATCTTTAAAAGGAAGAAAAAAACTAATTTCTGAATTGGCCAAGATGATATTTAGCTTTTATAGCAAGCTAAAGGATTTTGGGGAAGACCTTTAGACTAAAACATTTGCTCACTTCATATGCTTGAAGAAATCACGAAGGCCTTCTTGGTGGAACGTGAAAACCAAAGATTACTTGAGAAACGTGTCTGGTCTTGCTGAAAAAAAAAACTCAATGGCGGATTCAATGAGCTAAGATCACTTAGACCTTCATTTTCATTCCTGGAAAATCCTTTTTGCTGTTGTTGACGTTTTATCACCAGTACAAAGGATCCAGTGGCTGTAGAGTTGGAGCTACTAGAACTGAAAGCGGACGAAGGACTAAAAGGACTCAAACGAAGTGGAGTTTCTACCACAGAACTTTGGAAGAATGTTCCAGTAGAAGAATACCCACAAATAAAACAGTGTGCTAAGAGACTAACTTCGAACTTTGGGTGTGTGAATCACTCTACACAACCCTTAAATTCATTAAATACAAATATCGATTTGAAGTAGCTGATGAACATTTAACAGAGCTTACCAATTATCAGTTAGATTTCCAAAGAGCAAACAGCAAAAATCAATTTTCGATAAAGCACTTCTGAAAAGTAAAATCTCATCCCTTCACGTGTAACTGAACAATAATGTTCAGTTAAGTGCGAAAAATTAATGTTCATTTGTTATAAAATGAATGAGGGGCGTTTATTTTATGAACTATTTTATAAACATCTCTAATATGGCTAGCTTTAGTTAGCTTCATAAATTTGCAGCTCCCAAAATTAAGCTTAGTGGCCACCCCTGGGATAGATTGTTAATTTGAGTCTTTACACCTTCTGGAGTTTCCGTAGATTATGTAACTCAGCTCCTTTGTCTATGCATTTCAATAAATTCTGTTCTTTAACTGACCTCCAGTTGGCGCTTATCCTGTTTACATCTATACGTAATTATTCTAAAGTTATATTTTCTTGCAGAATATGAACTTAAGAACTCTAGATAAGCAGCACGAGAATTCTAATCCAGTATTTTCCAAGTAATTTTCTTCAAGGTCCACGTGCACTTTACAAAGTTAATGAGGAAACTTGTTCCCATCATAATTGAAGATGTATCCTTCAACTTAAAACAATTAGCAGCAGATGTAATAAGCAACATATTCTCCATTTTAATCAAAATATTTTTCTTCAAAGCTTTAGCAGGTAAATGGCGTAATATTTATTATGTTTTGAGGTCAGCTGAGATAAAGGAAGAATGAGGTGTATATTATGATCAGGTTGTCTTGTCCCTGTAGCATTATGTGTGAGATAGATGTAAGAATCTTGGGTAACGTTACGCCTGAGGTGTGCGCGCCTCGGTAGCGTAGATGGTGAGTTACCTGCATAAGACTTTTCCGGGGTTTTCCCTTATCCTCAAAGACGAATGTTGGGTAACTCTAATCACTATGAAACCTGGGCTCATTTGAGCATTATTTGAACCATTTCACTCACCTTCCGATATGACTTGACGTTGGAGGACGTAAATTACATACACACGTGCGCGCCTGAGGTGATTCCATCGATCTTGCTTATCGTCTACAAATAATGATCCTAATGTAGAACAGTATTGGCGCATTGGTCCATTTTCTTCTAGAACGTCCCACATCTGTGACCTAGTAGCTGCAACTCTAATACCTTCTTTTTCTTTCACCCTCAGATGGCGAACTTTCACCCCCAGGATTACAACTGGGGACAGATGACGTCGAGATCCAAGTCTGGATCAGAAAGAGCACCCAGAACTGATGATCAACTTGAAGCCTGGTACGAGAGGGAAAAGGATAGATACTGCCATGCCATGAGTAATGTCGCTTTTTAAGAAAAACTATTATTTCAAATGCATTCTGACAAGAAATTAACTAATTTTCAAAGTATAGACGATTGGATTATATGGTCTTGAGCCATCTTTCACCGAGGTTTATTATCTCACGATGACACCATCTCTGGTTTTTGAGGCAAAGAATTCGGTGGCACCCACTTGCACTGCTTCAATGTTGTCAAAATTTATTCCATGTAGAAAATGGGTGATGGATCGAAAAAGATTATAATCTGATTTTACGAGATCCGGGCAGTATGGTTGCTGTGGTAGCAGTTCGATTCCTCCCAATTCCTGAATTTTTCCCATGGTTTTTCGTGCAGTATGGGGTGTTGCATTAACCTGTCACATTATAACTCTATTTGGGATAACCAATGCTGGGTATCTCCGTCTCAAAATTTCATGAAAGCGTTTCCAGAATAAAGATCTGTATCAATCGCTCGCCCGTTTGGAACAAACTCCCAGTGAATCACACCTTCAAAATTCCACCAGACACACATTACTTTGGGACCAACCGAACTAGGTTGGTGGGGATCAAACCACTATTTCGAGACATCAGGGTTTAGGTAATATACCCATATTCATCACAAGCAAAAGTTATCTTCACCAATCTATCATTCATGGGATTGCGGATAAGCTGACGACATATCCACTTAACATTCAGCCTGTTGAGGTGTCAGTTCATGAGGTACAGATCTATAACTTCTGTATGATTTTTCAGGTGTCTTAATGTGGCGATGTATAGCACCTTCTTATGCATCAAGTTCTTCTGAAAGCCTACGGGTACCTTTTTGAGGATTTTCTCGTAAAACTTGGTCTATATCGTCAATATTCCATACTTTAGGTGTTCCAGAACTGCTAAATCTTTAGTGTTTTCGTTTCCATTGTTCAAACGTTGTAACCATTGTTGTACCACACGCTCACTAAGCGCGCCTCGGTAGCGTATATGGTAGCGTGCCTGCCTCACCTTCAAGAGGTCCCGAGTTCGAATCTTGGTCAGGGTGAGTTACCTGGATAAGGTTTTTCCGGGGTTTTCCCTTATCCTGAAAGACGAATGTCGGGTAACTCTAAGCTCCATGGACCCCGAACGCATTGAGCATCATTTCAACCATTTCATTCATCGTCCGATATGACTAAATGTTGGAGGCCGTAAATTACTACAACAACAACAACAACAACAACAACAACAACAACAACGCTCACTAACGACATCTTCTCGTTCCAGTTCACATATCCTTCGATCTGTGGCAGGCGCTTTATAATTTTGTTTCCAGTAGTGTTTTAGAAGGACTCTACATCAAACTTCGTTATCTCCATTTTGTGATTGTTTAATAACAAATGAATCCTGATACACGCTCGCAATGTACACAACACTGGTCATGGCATTCTCTAAAAAGCATTTCCAAAACAAAGAAATCCAACAAATTTTACAAAACACCAAAATAAAAACATTACTTATGAGACAAGCTGATACATAGATGACATAGAATGAGGGCAAACTGGTTTAAAGAAAACTGATGACAGGGCACTTGGAATGAATGGCGGATAACCCGGAGAAAATCCAATCATACGCCGTTTTGGCGACCACAAATCCACCATATGGTCCCGTGAGATCGAACCCCATACCCCTCGGTGAGTGGCCAGTGATCTAGACACTCGGCCACTTCAGTAACACCTGCTTTTTATGTCCAGAAGAGTTCTTTTCTAACAACATCTCCTGCCATTTCTATTCCCATATTTGTTATTACTTCCTCTGAAGTTGAATGTGAATTTTTAGAACCTGAAGTATATCTCCCGCGTTTTTCATTTCTGTCTTGTCCATGATTCTTCCATCGTTCTGCTCTTAACCCAATTTTCTGCACCACATATTAACATGAAGCTGACATCAGTTTATAAAATGTCACCATTCTTTCCTTTTTGTGGCTTTATTCTGGATATTTTAATATAGCTCGTATCCCTTTAACATTTGTAATTATCTACAGTTAAATAATTTTGAATTTGCTAAATGGTTAGAGCTTTGAAAGTTTCCAACAATTTTTATTGTAGTTATTTTGGCCTTACAAGTATTTTACACGAAACATATTTTGTTTGTTTATTCAGTTGAAATATTTTAATTGCATTTTTCGTAACTATTTTTAGAGAAAATAAAGCTTTTTGTATTGGAGTTTCAGATTCCGAAGATCACTGAACCGTCTGCAAGGAACTGTATTCAATCTACTGTGATACATAATATAAAACAGTTATTTAATTCTGTTTTCTCCATTTTATTGTTTGAAAAGATATTCCTAAAGTAAATAGCTACACTTCTCTTAAGACAATTTCACGAACGACTCCTGCAGGACCAACATTCCACGATGCAAATTATGAAGACAGAAAGGTAATAAATAAGCGGATATAAGTTATAAATATAAGCAGATAATGCGACATCTGGCGAGGTTTATAGGCAACATAAAGTACATGACGTACAGAAGCCTCCCCTTCAGAATGTACGGGATGTAAATTTCCTCAAGGGTGAAATTAACTTTCCCTCCCTGTATGCACGTGAAAAACGCCACTAGTGTAATTTTTCTTCTGTATTCAGTGACGCCATGCCACGTTTTACAGCAAATTTTACGGTGCTCCACAAAGACACATTGAGTGCGATGCAATGTGTCAAGCTTCCAGCCGCAAATCGGATTTCGGTCTGATTGATTTTCCTGTTCCGTAGTAGCGGAGCAAATTAAAATTGCTCTTCTAAACTCCACCGGTTTTGGAGATGAGAGGTCACGCAGTGTTTATCTCTCGTAACAGATCACAGCATTTAGGTTAAGTTACAGTACTGTTTCCGAAACGCTAAATGTACCTCGACTACATAACAAATGAAAAATGATACATTGTAAACATACAAAATAAAATGTTGATGTGTTACATTCGCCTCTTTTAAATTAGTCGAAATAATTATCTCTAGAAACAGCTTTCATCACACAGTTCTTTGCAGGTACAATAGATATAGAGTATTGCAATATGCTTAACTGATACTCTAATTTTGTAAGAACTATCGTTATGTATGAGCCTTGAAGATCGTTCCGTCGGCATGTCTGGGACGGAAAAATTTAAAGGAATAACAGCTTCCCATTTGAGAAAGGTATACCTAAGTATTCGGAAACTCCAAACCAATAACACGGAAAATTTTGGCGAGTGATCCAGGAGGCCGTGATGGAAGTTTAATGTTCCGAGTGAACATATATGTACACAGAGGCCGACAGAAGCATTTGAATAATATAACATGTAACATTGCACGTACCATAAATACTGTAATATTTATTTGGCAGCGTTGAATAGTTAAACATGTAAACATTAACTTTTTTGTCTCGGAAACAATATTTAAAATACCACTTTGCATGTATTTATTACACAATCTGTACTGTATTTATTCTATTGTCCCTCTTATTGGAGGACATAAGTATTCAAACGTACCCAATCGAACAGAGAGAAAGGTGTTTGGACGTACCCTACACGCCCCGACCACATAGCAGTTGGGTTTATGCTATGCCTGAGACAGTGTGCTCAAAGTTATTTAGCCGATTGTGAACTCACAGGTAATATGTGACGTAAAGGTAAGGAGACAACGGTGGCAGAGAGGAATATCGTGATAAATATGTACAAACAAAACAAATCTCACTCTGAAATTGCCAAAACCATTAACAGAAGCAAAAATACATTGATCTGCGTAATTCAACGCTTTAAACAGACAAATACTGTTGTAAATAAACCTAGAAATGGCGCTCCTTCTAAACTCACCACCAGAGACAGGAGGCAAATAATAAAAATGGTGAAGCAGAATACGAGAGTCACTGCATCTAAGATTAGAGGATGCCTTGAGCAACATTCTGGCACTTTGGCTCACACCAGAACAGTTGAACGGGTTTTAAATAGTACTGGGTACAATGCCCGCGTTCCTAGTAAGAAACTATATGTTAATAAGGTGAATAAGAAAAATCGTATAGAATTTGCTAAACAGTATGTGGTGAAACTAACAGAATTCTGGGATAAAGTTCTTTGGTCGGACGAGAGCAAATTATGCTTATACAAGAATGATGGACGTCTTAAAGTGTGGAAACTGCCAAATACAGAATGGGAACCTAAGCACATGGTAGCTACAGTGAAACATGGTGGCAGTAGTGTGATGGTATGGGGCTGTATAGTTTCATCTAGCTTTGGGAAAATGGTGTTCATAGATGGGATCAAGGACGAATTTGAATACAAGAGGATTCTTAAAAACAAAGTTAAAAAGAGTGCAGAGAAGCTGGCATTAGGGCATGATTATTACTTCCAGCAGGACAATGATCCGAAGCATACTGCCGAAATTGTAAGGCTTTGGATCGTGTATGTGCAACACTCTTCACACTTTGAAGACACCGCCACAATCTCCAGATTTAAATCCTATAGGGAACATCTGAAAGGAACTCGAGGAGCGTGTGTGGAAGCATCAAATCAGAAGCAAGGACCATCTGAAAGAACTTCTTCAAACGGAGTAAAGAAATACGGACTCTGCCGTCACTAAACAGCACATACAGACAATGTCCAAATGCTTATCAGCAGTAATTCAAAGAAAAGGGATGATAACTAAATACCATAAAGTAACCGTTTTATTTCTTCTTGTAGTGAAAATTAGTTTCAGTTGCTATTTATGAGTTTATATGTTCACTGGAAGACTCAAGTTCATTTTGTACCAGTTGTATTTACGTATGCTTACTCTGCGTAGCTCTAAAATAATATAAGTAATAAATATGTTTACGTTCGAATAATTATGTCGGCCTGTATATATAGTGATACAGTGATTTTAAAGAGTGTTGACTATTGAAATTTACACAGTGTAACTTCAGCACAGCTATAAGAATAGAATCCGGTGAGTGGGTAAACTAATAAGTATTAATGAGACAAAATTTGATGGTATTAACCTTAACCTAAAAGTGGCTGCAGCTGATCGCTGTAAGACCAATGAAAAGACTGCTAAAGCAGCAGGAAATAACCACCGGTATACTCTCCAATACCTATTCCGCATGAAGGTGTTATAAGCCATATCAAAAAGTAAAATGAAATGTGTAGTGTTTAACGCCCGCTTTTACTACATACGGCACCGCAGGCGGTGACACTGGTGATACATGAGATGAAGATGAAGCACCGGTGGAATGAAATGGCGGGGGAAACCGGAGGTCCCGGAGAAAACCCCCCGCGCCGTGTTGTCCAGCACCAATAGATAATAATTCAGGAATGAAAACATCATTGGCTAGAAACCAATGCACATAGTGAACTCCGACAAGTGAAACTAAACACTTCTCCTACTCAGTGTCTTTATAGACATACACGTCGAAAACAACAAATATTACTCTCCAGACTTAGAATTGGACATACAAAGCTTACACATTTTCCAGAGAGAGGCGTCCATATTGTGAACCACGCAGCCAACCATTATAAGCAAATCATATAAATGAATGGACTCGCTACTAAACCTATAGGACTCTTCATAAAATTCCTACAGATCTTCATACCCTACTAGATGAACCGAAGAGTCTAGAATCACTGTATTTATTTCTACAATACTGTAAATTAACTTTTTCAATATGAAAATCTGTTCAGTGTTACCTGGTTTCGGTGTATTCTCTGAAGTGGGAATAACTATAATTAATAAGTAATACATAACAAGTATGAACATAGTGCTGTGCAATATCGATTCTTCAGTTCTTTATAAATGTACAGTTTATGTGAGCTTATATGTTTGTACTGTAACCTAACAGTTTCTTAGAATGTTAATTGTACTGACCAACTGCATACAAAATTTGTTTTACCACTTTATATTTGTCGCTATAAGACCATTGTTGTTAGGTGACAATAATAATAAATTTATCTTAAAAAATTGGCAATGATTAAGGCTATCATAAAAAATCATTTGACAAATTGTCCGTTAACAACATATACATAGT
>CM060957.1:140475131-140609387 GCA_030765055.1 Mantis religiosa
CTGTAAAAGTCGTTTGAGTGAGATGATGTGAGTGTTTTCATAAAAATGGACAAAATCAAGTAACCAGCTGTCATTAAGTATTTGTTTTTGAAAGGCAATACGCCTACGAAATAAAAGATGAGTTGGATTCTGTGTATGGAGACTCTGCACCGTCATTTACCACAGTGAAATTTTGGGCAGCTGAATTAAAACGTGGCCGTAAGAGCTTGGGAGACGATGAACGTTCGGGACATCCAAAAACTGCAACTACGGAAGAAAACTTCGCCAAAGTTCACCAAATGGTGCTGGATGACCGCCGAATTAAAATGAGAGAGATAGTAGGGGCTGTAAACATGTCAAAAGTACGTATTTGTCACATACTAAATCAACATTTAGACATGAGAAAGCTGTTCGCGCGTTAGGTGCCGCGTTTGCTCACGTTAGACCAAAATCGTGTTTGAATGAACGTTTGCGACGCTCTGTTGGCGCAGTTTAGGCGCAATAAATCTGCGTTTTGGCGCCGATTAATTACTGTAGATGAAACTTTGATACACCATTATACGACCAAAATAATAATACAGTCCAAACAGTGGACTGCAAAGGGGAGAACCGGCTCCAAAAAAGCAAAAACTGTTCTTTTTTCGGCTGGGAAGGTAATGACGGTTTTATGGGATAGCCATGGAGTTATTTAAAGCGATTACCTTGAAAAAGGAAAAACCGTTACAGGAGCATACTACGCATCATTACTGGACAAGCTGAAGGCAGAACTTGCGGGAAAACGGCCTCATTTGCAGAAAAAGAAAATCCTGTTTCACCGTCTCACACCTCAGCGGTTGCAATGGCAAAAATCCACGAATTACGGTTTGAACTGCCTGACCATCCACCTTACTCACCAGATCTAGCCCCAACCCCTCATCTGAAAGTAGCGCTTGGAGAACAGAGATTTTCGTCAAATGAAGAGGCAATCACCTTCGTGAACAATTATTTTGCAGAGAAAGCGCCGAGTACTATTTGGACGGGTTACAGAGATGGGAGCGTCGTTGGGAGAAGTGTGTAGGGCTACAAGGAGACTATGTTGAACTATAAAAAAAAAATCTGAAAAAATGTCTTGTATCTTTATTAGGTCGGAAACCTTTCAGACCACCATCGTAAACTATGGCACAAATAAAAGTATGCTGCGGAGTAGAATCGCAAAGCCCAAAAATGAACCTGCGATGTGCCGCATACGAACACTTGTAAGTAGCTGCTGGACATCTCTCGTCAGCTCTGTGGCTGATATGGGGAACGGCGCTCCTTACGTATTCCATGTGTAGGCCGCTATCCGTCAGCGGTAAGCAATCTCTATCATACAATGCTCTGTTATGACTATATGTTCCTAAATATTCTGGACACATTTTCGGGTACTTTCACCTATTCTCCGCTCCCAATTTTTGGCACACAGGCCCCACATAGAGCAGAGATGATGCCATCAAAATATCAAGCTAATATAGGTATGAGCATAGTGATAGTTCCTTTGTAAGTTGAATATGGAAAAATTTAACCTTAGGAGGTAAATAAGGGCACACGTATGCATAAAATATATATATATATATATATATATATATATATATATATATATATATAATTTAAAATATTAACAAGAATAACAAATTTGACATACTATGAAAACTACATTATAAGACAGTAACCCCCAGAAATGCCTGAAAGAAGGAAATCCTTTGTGCTCTGTTTAATTTGCAAATACTTTAATAAACTAAGCAACACTGAACACAGCCTATTAAAGTATCGATAAAACGGGAATTACAAGTCAAGACAGAAGATCTCAGCTAAGGTTGGTGCGATCCTGGGAGTATTTTAAATTGTTCTGGGTTTTATACATTAGAAGATTGCAGAGCTTGGGGAGGATAAGGAATTATCCTTACTCCTATATGTTTCAAATGGGAAGAGTTCTCGCCTGTAGCGAATCAGATGCGTTAGAGCCTTCACCGCTGCCACCTTGTTATCCATACTATTTTTATATTTCATTTTCTCTCGCACACTTGCGAGTGTTCGTGGTGCTAGACATAAGGGAACGCAAACTGAAGTTTCCAAAGTTTTATAATGATGCAGTTGTTGAAACCACAATTGCAACATGATATTCGTATATTACGCAAATACTTTAAATATTTAGTTTAAAGTTAATTATAGTTTATGAATTACTTATTTTTCTAATCCTACGAAAATACCAGCGGTGCATCCGTATAGCTGTGAATGTTACTTACGTTAAGAGATAGTTCGTCATTGTCGTCAACGTCTGAGTACTTCAAATGTATGATGATAGGTTTCAAAATCGCGTTACGTGCTATTTCTTTCCAAAAGACGTCATCTTGTAGTTTATCTGATGTCTCACGCAGTTTTCACAGTCTTGTTGTGTTCCTTGTCAATTTCTTTGTGAATAAGTCGTTCAACATCAGTCAGTTTAAAAATATTATTTCTATTTGCAACATAATAATTTGAGCCCACATTAACTCTATTGGATTGTTCTAGCACTGCTAAGGGGGTGGGGAAGGTGGATGGCGTCTCATTGATCCAGCTGATACACTTTTTCAAGGAAGAGTAACTGAATAATGCTGCTTTGAACTCTCTAGAATAAATAGAGATTAGGAACCATTCATAAACAAAGATATAATGTGACCAAACACGTTCTGCCAAACTAGCAATAACTGTATTGTTTCCTCTCATCGAATTTAACAAACACTTTGGCTTATTCAAAGTACATATTTCTTTCACCACGTCAAGTCAAATGTTTACGTTTCAGTTCTGAGTAATTTCAAATATACGTTCACACATACATGCCAACCAATAATGATATTCATTACAGTGCTCAATTAGCAATGCATTGTTATAATATAATGGTATCCACTTTATTTGTATTAGGTAGCTATGTGAGCTAAAAATATGGGGTTTTCATGGTTATGTTAGATACATTACTCTCTACCTTCCACGAGGATCAGTTTTGGCAAAATCTGAATTTTTGTCTTAGCGCGCATAGTATTTTATACAGATTGATTAGGTTGGTGCTCCTCACACACCACTTAGGAGAAATGCAATACGACATCACCGCAGGATTCCGATTGGTTGCTCACCTAAGAGCTCAAGGACAAACATCTCATTTGAAACACACAATAGAGAAGCATTTCCATCTTCCAACTTGGAACCGAACTCGAGATTTGCACAGCAGGCAGATGCTCCATGTCTCACCGCTACAAAAGTTAAGAGGCTGTTAAAAATAGCATGGCATACAAACACGTTGCCTCATTTATACTCTAAAGCTTATAGCGAGTTGATGCAACCAACCCTAAGTTTCTGTAATTTGTGTATATAATTATCAAAATTCTGGTTTTTCTTTATAATACAACATACTAGATATAAAATATGAAGGGGATATGTGCGAATTTGTAAATTCTATTTGTGTTTGTTTTGCACATTTTTTCGACCCTTGGCGGTTATAAAACCGGGATCGTGCTGCAGTCGGTGCCCTGCTGCACCACAGTTTCACTATCGAGATTACTAGAGAGGAAACCGGCAACTCTCACTTCCCAGTTTGTGCAGGAATCACTTCAACATATTATCTCTGTGCTAATTACCCTGTGAACAGAGCCTTGCTACTGCACCAGTTCAATGATAACGTACATTTGCATATTTAACACCACTTTAATTCAACGCTCTACTGTTGCAGCACTATCTTACCCTAAATGTAGGTCAGTATTTGTTTGGAAAACAAAAGAACAGATTATACAGTTGCAGTGAATAAGTGAAATATACGTAGATAATTTGCACTGCGACTTTTGAAATGCAGACTAATAACAATAATACATACGCTCACATAAAAACAGCCGAATTTAATGAGATTTTTATTAGGAAAATATAACGATACTAATCAGTATAATCCCACACAGAATTTAAACTAAAAATTGGATTTAGTTTTGTATATTTTATTTTTTCTGTCACGATGTTCAATTTGCTATTTAGCAATGTACTCTGGACAATTGAATTTTAGGATTTATTAATATTTATGAAATTAAGTTAGCAACTTATTTTGACGGTAACCAAGAGAATAGTGCGTGAATTTGGGTGAAATCTAGAAATACAGGTATCTTAGAGGTGGTATTCAAAATATTGTTTCGTTTCACACAGCTTAAACATGTTTTATTTATGGAAACTTAGAGTCAGACTGAAAAATTCAATGCCATAGCCGGGATTTGAACAACGGATCTTCTGGTTTCCGTCCAGCCGCTCTACCATTGAGCTACTATGGCCAACGCGCCAACATGACATTACATTCTCCAACTGGCTCGTATTTTCCCGGTAAACCACTTAGGAGTTCTCATAAACACATGAGACAACTAACTACCTTAATGGCGACTTACAACATGTAAGTACTTTAAGGCCCGGGCTTTATAGTTAACCACTATTAGGTTAATTAATGGAAATTAATTGTTCTTTCACACTGGCCGTGTGTAGGCTAAATTGTGGAAGCGTAGAAAAATGAAATGTGTAGTGTTTAACGCCCGCTTTTACTACATACGGCACCGCAGGCGGTGACACTGATGATGCATGAGATGAAGATAGGAGCACCGGTGGAATGAGATGGCGGTGGAAACCGGAGGTCACGGAGTGGAAACGTAGAGTCAGACTGAAATATTCAATGCCATAGCCGGGATTTAAACCACGGATCTTCTGTATAAAGCCCGGGTCTTAAAGTACTTACATGTTGTAAGTCGCCATTAATGTAGTTGTCTCATGTGTTTATGAGAACTCCTAAGTGGTTTACCGGGAAAATACGAGTCAGTTGGAGAATTTAATGCCATATCGGCACGTTGGCCATAGTAGCTCAATCGTAGAGCGGCTGGACGGAAACCAGAAGATCCGTGGTTCAAATCCCGGCTATGGCATTGAATTTTTCAGTCTGACTCTACGTATCCACAATTTAGCCTGCACACGGCCAGTGTGAAAGAACAATTAATTTCTATGTTTTATTTAGTTCGTTTTTGTGTCAGAGTATTTTTTCAGAATAATCACATGCAGAAATGATGTCGGCTGGATATAGGCAGAGATTTTTCCGTAAAATTTTAAACTATACTCATAAGAATAAAAAAGCACTCCTTGTGATCTAGGGGAATCGCTTACTTTTTCTGCAAGTTAGTGTAGTGGCACAACTAATGTTATCTATCTGGCATACATTGGCTCTGGTGACCCAGCTGAAGTAACCACCACAATATAAACAATTTAAACACATTGAAAATTTATGCTAAAGGGGATGTGAAGTATTTTTTTTTTTTTTTTTTTTTTTTTTTAAGGCTTAAGGCTTTTTATTTACAACTTTTTGCCTGGTGCCGGCACAATGGACCCGGCTTACAGAGGTCCAGAGGTAGTCCTAGTCGGGCGAGGCTTTCCCCGTCCGGGTGTCATATGCCGCAGTACCTAGCCGCTTTGCGGCTTAACCTGCGAAATGAACTAGTAGATCCATGTTCTGCTGGGGTGTTTGAATTTGTTTACTGTTTGAAATTTTGGATAGGTTTGGAATGGGTTGCCCCTCTTTATCGTGGGCAGCTGTACGTCGGTTAGGAAAGCCTTAAGAATGTGACCATGAATTGTTTCTTTTAGATCTGGGATTTTTAAAATTAATGTTTGATAGACCTCTTACTTTTTGTCTTAGAACATAAAGTATTATTAGTGTCTGCGTTATCCGGACTAAGTGTACTTTCGCATTGTTGCAGGCCTAAACATTGGTGTAGTGCTTGGAACTTCTCATCAGCTGTTCCCCTAGGAGCGTGTGTACAGTGTAGCCCCCTAGCGGAATTATTAATAAGCTACGTGCAGTAGCAAGTGGCATCTGGCGCCTCCCTTATCAAGCGGAATTTATGTTCCAAGTTTTGGAGTCCACGTCAAAGTTTAGCGCAAGTTGGTGCCTTAGACCCCTTATTAATTATATACGAAATCATCATCAAGCCTGCCAGATGCGATTAACGTACATCAGCCCAACCAAATTCATCGATAAAGTAATACGTCGGATGAGAAACAGGGATTGGAAACTTTTTGAATATTTAATATATTTTGGCGACTTGAATGCCATTGTGGGAAAATATATAAAGAAAATATGGTATGTATATGAGAGGAGGGTATTATGGAATGCCATTTACATTTCTAAAAATAACTTAACTGGTTTTTAAGGATACCTATGACTGAAAACTTGAAAACCTGAACTAATAACGCTAGCCTTTTAAGATTCATACCACAGATGTAATTTATTGCAAATATGATACAGTCCAAATTTTATCAATTTTACCTTGATAGTTTGGAGAATATGGTTAAATATATTTATTTTTGGTTATGTCACCTAAAAAGACCCTTGTGACAAAATAAGTGAAATTTTGGTCTAATATTTTAACAACAGGTTTTCAATACATCCATTCTGTGACTCAATAACTTTAGGCTCCAGAAATTTTTAATAACTTTAGGCTCCAGAAATTTTTAAAGCTATGAATATGGCTTTTTTGCCCAAAATTTGAAATTCTTGCGTTTTGAAGTAAAGAAAGTGTGCTTAAATGCAACTCACAATAAAACCCAGGGCAATTTTAATTTACTGTATCTCTGTGAACGTATATAGCAGGTTTAATTAGTCTAACGCGGCGGCGCAAGGAGCATTTTAAATGATGAAAAATGCTGAAATTTTCAATAGCGAGAAAACAAGGATAAAGAATTAGAATTCATATCTAACACTTTCAAACTAGACTAAAGCATTTAAAATGGCTTTGGGATGCTATCTAAGCATTCTTTGGATTCAAGAAGGCTTAAACCATTTTATAGACTAAAAATAGGAAAAGGTGATTTTTTTAAAATGTTCGTGAAAATCCACTCATACATATCCGTAAGTAAAAATTGCCAAGTCATGGGTAGGTACACACTATAACTATTTGTGATGAACTGTCACTTCGAATAATATTCCTAACAGGGATAAGAGGTAGGGAAAAGAGAATTTGTGAATTGTGTGGTGGAAAAGAAAGCATTGAACACCATGTAACAGAATGCGAGGAGGTTCCAATAGGGAGAAAAAAGGTTTGGGAGGAAAAATGGGTGGAAGTAGAGAAGAGGATGGTAGCTATAAAAATGTTAACAGGAGAGGAGAAAATGAAGGTAAGAAGTACTGGTGAGTTATTACAGAAACTAAATGAAAAATGGGCAAGAAATGTAAAGAATATAAGAAAGGAAGATGGGGGTAAGAAAGGGGCGAAGTGACTAACAAGAAGGCATGGAGGTTAAGAACTACCTGGCAGAGCAGAAGACCAGTGTGTGATGTAAGCCAAGGTAGCAACAAGGTAAAGACAAATAAATAGCCAAAAGTTGAGAACTGTAAAATTTTGGAACATGCACAATAAATAATTCGTTTATTGGAAATAAACTGGTCTTTCGCACTGGCCGTGTGTAGGCTAAAGTATGGAAATATACAGTCAGACTGAAAAATTCAATGCCATAACCGGAATTTGGAACACGGATCTTCTGGTTGCCGTCCAGCCGCTCTAACCCTTGAGCTACTATGGCCAACGTGCCGACATTGAATTTTTCAGTCGGACTATCTTTCCATACTTTAGGCTACACACGGTCAGTGTGAAAGAGCAATTAATATCCATTAATTGACCTAATAGTGGCCCGTACTATACAGCCTGGGCCTTAAAAGTACTTACATGTTGTAAGTCGCCATTAAGGTAGTCATCTCATGTGTTTATGAGAAATCCTAGTTGTTTACCGGGAAAACCACGAGTCAGTTGTTGAATTTAATGTCATATTGGCACTTTGGCTATAGTAGCTCAATGGTTAGAGCGGCTGGACGCCAACCAGAAGATCCGTGGTTCAAATCCCGTCTATGGCATTGAGTTTCTCGTCTGACTATATTTCCAATTCATTCATTCATGAACTTTCACTTGTAAATAAAACCACTATTCATTTTGTTATTAAAAACAACGTATTTAGTAACCTATTACAAATGGAAGTTAATATGAAATAGTTGCTATGATTTACCACTTACACAAAACTACACAAAAATCTACAGCTATTCACAGAAAACTTGAGGTAAACATTGCATTTTTCATATAAATTTCTTAAGTATATGATATTTTTAATCAAAATCGTTTCTGAGAAATAAAACATTTGAAAAAAAATCTTCCACATAAATGGTAGTTTGTAGTGGGCGGTTTTTCTGATATTCAGTGATAATAGGTTGGCAGGCTGTGATGTCTAAATCTTGCATTAAACGTTCCGCTTGGCACAGTAGCTGAGAGACCTTGCGATTAATCAATCACTGTGCGCTAGTTTCCAACTAAGTTTGTGCATTGAGGGCAAGAGAGCAGCTGCATCTGTACACGAAATGATTACCGCAGAGCTGGCGTTTAACTTGCATCTGCATGTTCCTCTACAAGTCTGGAATTCAAGAGGAACCTCTTGTTTACCGAGATTGATGCCTGGCGTTAATCGTGCACAATGCAATCACCATGTCCAGGGTGTTCGTTAGCAATCAGTTTTACTGCACAAAGATTAAAGACTGCATCGGAGACTGCAACCCTGACTTGGCATTTTGTACCCGAATGTGGAAAACAATTCATATGCAAAGTAGTCTGCATCTGTATAGAGAGCTTATTAATCAGTTGTGCTAGAAAGCAGCACAAAAACCCTGTTACTGGTTGGACACTTAACAGTGAAGGGGTGCTAAATGCCAAATTAATGCATAAGTGTTAAGTGCTCTGAAAGGTGCAGAATACCGCCAGCATTACATATGAAAAGAGCTAAATACATTAAGGTTTTCAAGTAGTTATAAATGCCACCACCAGATGGCCATAGAGCTAAGTTCCCTTATAATTTCATCAGAGTGATGCAATGTGTCATTTAATTGTTTGCGGTTCTCTTTTGTGTCATGATAAGTGTATGCATAGACTGACATTCTCTCCCATCGTGTGAATTATTGCTCCTAAAATTTCAAGGTATGAGGTGAACAGAAAATATTGAAGGCTAACTGTTTAGTCCACAGGAAGTTAGCTTCGAGAGTTGTGATGCATTTCAGCCGGGAGCGAGGTCTGCAGTGCGTTTGAGGTCAGGCAAAAGCCTGTAGTACCAAGTTGCCTATATAAATGGCGCTGTCAGTACAGAATCCGAGGGTTCAGTCAGGTGTAGCACACTCGTTGAAAACAATGTAGTTGTCACGTAACAAAGGAACCGTTACATTTGCAATGTGATGATTTATTGAAGGACAAATGTAGTGACAGTAAAGATTTGTCTGATTTTTACAAGAATGTCCCCAAAGCAGATTTCAGAGGTTGTATTCACTTGCCGCACGGACATTGTGTATGTTTGGTTCGACATATGTGTGCGAACATTTTTTTTTTCTGTTAAGAAGTTAGCTAAGTCCAAACTCCAAAGTACCTTGTCGGATCACAATATAACATGCAGCCTTCGATTACAAATTTCCCAAACATTACGTCCTGACACCGATAAACTAGTTAAAGAAAAACGAAACAAAGTGTCGGAAAATGTCCACGTAATTTTTCTCTGAATGAGTCTCTCCTAGTTTGCAGAGAAAATTACTTTGTTTTATTTTATTGACTTTATAACATGTCTGGACTTCATATAAACTACCAGTTGAAGTTTCATATAATTTCTCATGGCATAGAGCCAAACTGTAACTGTTTATAAACTGTGAACAATTGTGTAATTAAAGCAGTTAGCATTAATATTACAACACCCAAGATGTAAGTTGTACATATTAATACCCGATAGTTCCCTGTCATTCCTACGCTGTCGGAACCCCAACACATCAAACTCTTTCCTTTCTCTTGGGCAGCAGAAATCAGCGCGGTGACGTCAGGTGCTAACCTGCCTTTCGTTCGGGGGCATATTTGGCGATTAGAACTGACGGAGTTCACACGTCACACCGCCACCACCTGATTTCTCCTGGTTTAGCCTGTGAAATACACACAAAAAGCCAGCTAAGAACCCTTCCTCAGCGCTGCTATGGCAAGCCCAACACTGGCTGTGAAATCCAGTTAATATATGATCGCTGTTGAATGTGTACATATTTCCAGTATCCTCTCCAGAGAACATAATAGTTTTATTATTCTTTCTTTTAGATCCAATGCAAATGTAGATTAAAATGTAGTGAGCTGACGCCTGCATTGAGAATACATTTCTTTACTACATTCTATAAACAAGACTACTCAACACAGTGAACAACGGCTTCTTGTTAGTGGGCACAGTCGTTCCCTGTGACTCTGAGTTTGCCTTGACAGAGAAAACGAAGTCAGCGATATGGGCATTTGCACCTAGTGTCCTGTACTAAGTGGTCGAGGAAGCAGAGTTTGTTAAACCTTTCAAAATAATTTCCATGAATAGTTCACATTTTTTTAACATTCAAGCTATGGCAAATGAGATAATCTCTACCAAAAATGTGAGCATACTTAAAGCTGTCAGCATCACACGATTCTTCGGATGTAGAAAGTGCAACAATAAAGGAGTGTTACACAGAGACAGAAAAGGTTCGTAAGGTGGAAGGGAAACATGCTGTCTTAAAATCTTGTTTCTCAATAAACTCAATTACAGATTTAAAGGTCATGATCCTTTATATGTCAAATTGTTATACTGCAACTTGTGAATCTTATATGTAATAAAACATTCATTCGCCTATATGAAAATATTTCTGGTCCCATGGGTTAAGAAAGCTTAAAATTGTCTTTTGAAGCTAGAAGGCAAGATGTTCGCAGCATTGGCAAGAATCTTCTTTGTATTTCAGCAGGGGATAAGATATTGTGATATGTTCAGAGGACGTGACCAGAAGGCGTAGTAGAAATCTCGCAAGTGACGGCAGACAACGTGTCACGTGGCAAGGGGGTTCATGTAATGTCATGGTAACACCAACAAGGATGAATCAAAATGACGTCATGGCAGAGTGACTCTTTCAGCGGTGGTAAGCTATAGGCAATCGGGAAAAGGGCATTGAACTTAGGCTCGGAGTAGATATCCTATAGAAATTTTGAGAAATCGTCAAAGCCATTCATTCGCCAGCGTTTCGTTCAGTCTCACACCTAAAGGGTCAATCAGTGAAACACATGTCATTGGGGAAACAAATTCGCACAAAAATAATAATTAGGACTGGGAAGATCAGGACCTATATATTATCTAAAAAGGAAATTTAGGATCTAAATTTATTAAATAAAGGACCTAAAGATTTGAAAAAAAAAACACGTATTGAAGTGATAAATGAAAATTAATTTTAAATTAGGTATTTAATGAATAAGTTTGAAAGTACTATATTCAAGTGGCATGCAACACATAGAGCGAGAAAAATTACGTGTAAGAAATGCTTATTCGTGTTCAGCAACCAGCAAAGGACATTCTGGCGAAAGAAATTGAGATATATAATTAAATCACACTTGCATTAAGCATTCTAGGATTATAGAAATTCAACATCAGAAAGCTTACCTCAGTTAGCGTTGCAGTATATAATAAGTCATCTCTAAATTCTTAGATCGTCTGTTTTCTGACAGCACGTTGAGAAAACATTGTAAAACTTCTCTCTACATCTCCGGATGACATTGGTGCATACTTGAAACGAGTGAAATCTTGCGGAGTAAAATAACCGTATATTTAGAGAGGGTTTACTGGGTTCTCTGTTGGTGCTAATGACTCGCATACAATAGAAAGGACCTTTTCACATTTTAAGTCCTGTAGTATTATTTAAAAGAAATAAGAATTTAGCTAGGAAAGGATAGTCAAAAGGAAAAGCATACGCAAAAGAATTGAAAGTTTCAAAGAAAACTGTTAAATAAAACAAAAATGCTATAAAAAGAACCTTTAAATAAAGAAATAGCTAAAGTCAAAAAGGAAAATAAAAATTATAAAAAAGGACTTTTTGTATGAGTGAATTTATTAAACTTCGCTATAAATACAATTTCTTATATATTTACTGTTTAATAATATTTATCTTGGAAATTAATTATTCTTTCACACTGGCCGTGTGTAGGCTAAATTGTGGAAACGTTGAGTCAGACTGAAAAATTCAATGCCATAGCCGGGATTTGAACCACGGATCTTCTGGTTTCCGTCCAGCCGCACTACCATTGTGCTACTATGGCCAACGTGCCGATATGACATTAAATTCTCCAACTGACTCGTATTTTCCCGGTAAACCACTTAGGAGTTCTCATAAACACATGAGACAACTACCTTAATGGCGACTTACTACATGTAAGTACTTTAAGGCCCGGGCTTTATAGTTAACCACTATTATGTCAATTAATGGAAATTAATTATTCTTTCACACTGGCCGTGTGTAGGCTAAATTGTGGAAACGTTGAGTCAGACTGAAAAATTCAATGCCACAGCCGGGATTTGAACCACGGATCTTCTGGTTTCCGTCCAGCCGCACTACCATTGTGCTACTATGGCCAACGTGCCGATATGACATTAAATTCTCCAACTGACTCGCATTTTCCCGGTAAACCACTTAGGAGATCACATAAACACATGAGACAACTACCTTAATGGCGACTTACTACATGTAAGTACTTTAAGGCCCGGGCCTTATAGTTAACCACTATTAGGTTAATTAATGGAAATTCATTATTCTTTCACACTGGCCGTGTGTAGGCTAAATTGTGGAAACGTTGAGTCAGACTAAAAAGTTCAATGCCATAGCCGGGATTTGAACCACGGATCTTCTGGTTTCCGAATAATTAATTTCCATTAATTAACATAATAGTTATTAACTATAAAGCCCGGGCCTTAAAGTACTTACATGTAGTAAGTCGCCATTAAGGTAGTTGTCTCATGTGTTTATGAGAACTCCTAAGTGGTTTACCGGGAAAATACGAGTCAGTTGGAGAATTTAATGTCATATCGGCACGTTGGCCATAGTAGCACAATGGTAGTGCGGCTGGACGGAAACCAGAAGATCCGTGGTTCAAATCCCGGCTATGGCATTGAATTTTTCAGTCTGACTCAACGTTTCCAATATTTATCTTATATGTACTGCTACATATCTCATGTCACATATCAAATTACAGCTCTCTATTGAGTTTCTGAATTTCCTTGGGCTCATAGACTCTAATACCATGACTTCTGAGCTATACGACCCTATTTACCACCTTTGGTTCTCAATCTACATTATCCTGATTATCCTTACTTCTAATTTTACTTAACCATTTATTTCTCACTAAACCTAGGTACTTACCCATTTCCAATACATTGTTTCTTGATTTAACATTCAATAACTTTTTAACTAAAATTTCACTAGGTAACAGTCCAATTCTTTCTGTGTAGTTTTCCTCTCCAATTCTTTGTTTCCTCACATTCCATCAATAAATGACAAAAATTTATTTTCGTATTACACAGTATACACTTTCCTTGTTCTTCTCTCTGCCCTAAACCTTTTAACCTTATCACTCCTGTTCTGGCCCGTGCAAAGCCTTCTCCTGTGATTTTGTCACAAATATCAATCTATTTTTCTCTTTCCAAATTCATTTTTATCTCTCTATAAGTACATAGTGAGGTTTAGCAATTTAAACTACCCATTACATCTTGTCTTTCTGTATCTTCTACCTTCATTTTCCAGAAACCTTTCTCTATTCTATTATTGTCACTCTACCCCGTATTCTATTTCACTGAGAATTTCCTGTATGATTGTTTTATCAAAACTTCCACTAAATATTTTGATTAAAATACTACACTTTTAAGGTGTTTTCGTCCTTACAAAATGCACATCTTCAATTTTCTGTGAATAAGCTCTGCGCTGTTCTTCAGTATGTGTGTCTTTACACGGCTGGTAAACAGAAAAAAAAGGACAAAGCCTTACTAGACAAACCATGAATAAGTCAAATTTTTGTGAATATGGCCATTTTCTAGACAGACTTCGTTATTTGTTTGAGTTATCAAATACTCATATTTTCTTCTGATATAATGTACAGTAGAATTTCGTTTATCCGGATAAACTGGAACCACGACCGATCCAAGTTAACGAAATTCTGGGTTATCCAGAGAATGACGGGAAAAGATAAAAATCGTGTACAACATCTCTGAAACATTTTTAGTAGAGTTTATAAATTACTATTGACACACTTTTACATAAAAATACATACACTGTATGTTCTGTAATAGCCTATGTATGTGCACTGTATAATTACTTGGTAGTAAAAAACGCAGTGAGCTTCTGCTGTATCAGTTTAGTGTATCGCTTACGGGCAGCGCGATCTCGCATGCGCTTTAACATTAGAAGTTCGGATTGAATCTTGAAATAAATCATCAATTTCTCTATGTTTGCTACTACTTGTACGTGGGTCATAACTACGGCTGGTTTATCAACATTGTCTGAATCTAAATACTCATTTTCATTAACACTGCATGATGCAATAATGCCTTCATGTGTAATCGGTTTAACAGTCGGTCATTGTCGATGTATTCTTCATCAACATCGGAACAGCCATCTATATTTTTTAAGAAGGTCTGTAAACCCTTCTTCCACACTTATTTTATCTTCTTCAATCCTGTTTTCTGGCAAGTCGCACACACCAGGCCACAACTTTTTCCATGACTATCAGACTGTCTCTTCTGAACCTGGACCCAAGCAGGTGATGCGAGTGCAATGAATTCGCTCGCTGGCAAGAGAAATAGAAAAAAGTGTCTCCGAGAATAAAAATTTAAGGTGTAACATAAAAACCTTTTTTTTTTTTTTTTTCAAAACTGGTCCGGGTTAAAGAGGTTTTACACAGTTCAATATTTTATTTCCAAACAAAGAGAATGGAATGTCAAGCCATTCTATAGCGATCAGCTTTAGAAACTTTTGACGTTTCCATTATGTCAATAAGGAAATATGCAATAAAATAAATATAGAGTAAATATGAAAAAATCAGTCTCAGCCGATTCGTGGTTCAAATCCCGGCCATGGCATTGAATTTTTCATGTTGACTATGTATCAAATACCTTAGCCTATGTATGGCTAGTGTGAAGAAATAATTAATTTCCATTAGCTAAGATAATCCGAGCTAAAGATGAAGACTTGCACTCAAGTACTTATAATAGTAATTCGCCACAAACGGTGTATCTCGAATGTGAGAGCTCCTAGTGGTTTAGCGGGGAAATATACGAGTCAAATGCAGAATTTAGTGTCATGACGGCAAGTTGGCCATGGTAGCTCAATGGGTAAGAGTGACTGGACGGAAACCAGGAGATCTGTGGTACAAATTCCGGCCATGGGAATTGAATTTTTCATGTTGACTCTATCTATCAAAAACCTAGGCCTATAAATGGCTAGTGTGAAGAAATGATTCTTTCCATCAATTAACTAAAATGCAATAAACTAATTTCTACAAACTTTTAACTGTATAGTATGAAGAAAATAGAAACAAACGTTTTTAAAACTAGTTTGCACAAGAATGAGTGCACAAATCAGAATTATTTCACATTGTTTTAGTAAGGTGGATTAAATACCTCTCCCATTGATCACATTTCGGCAGAAACCTACTCTAGGACCCTATCAAGCCTATAAATGTCTATTCCGTTTTGTTCCCAGTTATTTAAACCTAATATATAACTCAACTGATTCCTCGTTGTTGGCAGATAATAATCACTGATTGGTTGAAGGGTACGATGAGAACGTTTGATTAATAGGCTGACCACATCATGGATTCATTGCTTATTAACCCCTAATGATTGATATGTAGGAAGCTTTTCGGTGCATATTTATGATGATTTTCATTAATTTGGTAAAGCGTCAATCCAGTAGGCGACAAGTTAGTGATTTATATGATGTGTAAATTAACGTACATCAAGAGGAAAACGCAGCAATTTGAAAACTAAAGCTAAGGCCTCGGGTGCCATTAACTCACAAATAATTGGATGAGAAAATACATGTTATTTATTTATCTTAATGTTATAAATGGCTATAAGTAAACACGGTTTCCACTACTTGCAGAATTCTTCTACTTTAAAGAAGTTATATTCCAACAGAAATTTTATTTGTTGGCTTCTTATGCATTTCTGTACACTAAACTGAATTTTACTGTTGCTCATAGCAACCATAACACCAATATAAACAACTTCATATATTTAATATATCTATATATTGATATAAATTCATAGGTAGTTTTAGTTAAAATAAGTTACTTGTGCAATCCGAAGGTTTGAAATATTCATATGTTCCGGATCTCTTTTCCTAACGGTAATTCTTTGACGAAAAAGAGGTTAATGGCGAGGTATGGCAAAGCAAAGCCGAACAGTTTGAATATGTCACATATGCTGGCTGAATGTGACAAATGCGCATCGCAAAAGCTTGAATGAAGTTTGGTGATGCAGAAAAACGTGGAGTGGCATTATTGCACTCCAAACGGTCAGAAAGAGAGGCTGTAACTTACGTGTTCAATGAAAAATATTATGCTGATGCAATGGCTAGGCAGAGGAGACAGATAAATGTGGCAAATAGTCGAGGATGATTGATTTATGAACAAATGAAAAACAGGATATAAGTTACCTATCTAATTTGGAATATCCTGTGAGGAATTTTACGAATTCGTTGAACTTAAGGATAATCAATATTCAAAATTGGATACTTTCGTACAATAAATATATGTTTAATGATAATTACTTACTTATATTTGAGTAAACTAGAAATTATAAACTAGTTTGAATATGAATAATAATACTTTCACTTTCTCCATTTCATGCTTATAGTCGTAAGAGAAGCTGTTGCATTAACTGACAAATTATTTATAGAAAAGTCACTGAGAATACGTTTTCAGATAATCTTTAAAAAAATAACCCCTTTCTCTAACTACCCAAAATTCGTTAAATGTTTCGACGCTTGCTGATATAACCATATTTTTTATGAAATTGTGTGTGGATATTTATTTAAAACTTTATTTTGAATAAAATATATTACCCTATGATATTTACGTGGCATAATAAATTTATATCGAATTTTTTCTGGGAGGGTCTCTTCATTTGGAAAAACTCTTTTACAACTGACAAACCGTAAGATATGAACAAAACTTCACACATTTTCATTTAAATCTCATTAAAATATCCAATTTATTTCAAATTATTTTTTCTTTTATATCATCAGCTCCATTACTTCTGCCATTATTTAGTTGTTTCTCCCTATGTCATGGAATGATCATGAAATTTCAAGACCAACAAACTCCAACCAACTTTTGAACATCTCCGGGTTCTTTCAATTTGCTGTAACTTCGATATACCTGCATAAAAATGCATAATTAAACTATTACAAGAAGTGTTAATCTCTATTAATATAAAGTTGATAGAAAATAGGATGCACAGCAGTTACATACTTTCTATAGTAACTATATTTACAAAATCTTATTCTACTTCTTCTCGTAAGTATAACAAGTTTTATTTCCTTTTTCTTTGTATGCCCAAGAGATAAATACTGAACGATAAATTCCATGCTTTAAAGAAATCTACATTTTTTATACAGCAAGATTTCTCTAACAGGCGTCCATTAGGATTCAGGTTCTGTTACGTGCTCCAAATCTATGGAGTCACCTGAATTAAAGGAAAATGAAGTGCTGTAAGGTATAAGTAAACTTACAGTGGAGAAGTGCTGCTACTATGAGTTAGTGGAAAAACAAAGGAACGTTTTCAGAATTCTGTTTGGGCTACAGGCAACTGTCAACAGAATGTGCCCGCTATGATTCGGCACTGCAAATCCTTCGGACGGCAGTCTAAGACTTCCATTGCAATAAGGATTTGGAATAGACCTGGTAAGTTCAGCAAATCTATAATTTCTGCAAGAAAAGATGGTAAATGTCAGTTGCTGGACAGACAGTTGCAAAAGGATCAAGAAAAGGAAAGACGTAAGCTGAAAACAATTAGCGATTTGTTTCAAATCGGACTACTTATTTTACAGCTAAATATTAATACACCATATAATACGTATTCTTTATCACTGAATTATCCAAAATCAGAATACTGAAGATGTGGATTTGTAGCTTAAAATGTTCCTTTAAACGGCCACCAAATTACATTGAAACAGCCCAACGCTAATTGGCTAGGATGATGTAACGCTTTTGCTGCTAATTCCCTGCCTCGGTTCTTGACGAGAAACTAATCTAAAACTATCGAGACAGGAGAGAAACATATGAGAATTGAACTCCAATCGGTTAAATGATCCTACCAAGATATAATTGAGAACTATTGCCTGCCCACCACAAGAAGACAAGCGGGACATGAAGAGGGAGAATGGTTTAAACTGATATCTGCTCTGGTATAATCTTCCTAAAAGTTAAAGACATATGAAGGCGGGCCGTACTGCAGACTCCAGCGAACCTAAACTTGCGGCACCTACCAGCGCTGTGGAATGTAGTACACGCATCTCAGGCGCCTCAACTGAGAACATTATATTAATTAATTACGCTTGGATAAATGTATGAATTTTTTTATTATTACTTATCCAGATTTATTGAACCCTATTTTACACAGTGGTATATTAGGGTTAGAGTTGATACATAAAAATATACAATTTTAACAAAAATATTTTAAATACTAGAAGGAAGAAAATATGTTTTAATCTGATACATATTAATTTAAACTATTTCAGACGTTTGAACACTGAGTTTATAAACATCATGAAGTACTTATACTTTTGTGGCTTCATTAGCAATGATGTGAGCGGAGCAGAAAATTCAGTTCCTAGAGAGTCTAGCTTGAATATTAATTCTCGTCTTTCTCTCCAGAAAATGGGACAACAGAAAAGGAGATGAACCACAGTTTGAAATTCTTCACCACATATGCACACGGGGTTGGATGTTAAGTGAAAGCGTGATAAGTATTCACCAAATTTACCATGTCCAATTAAAAATTGTGTCAAAACAAAATTTGGTACAAGAGTTTCACATTTTCCTCTGCCATATACACTAGGGAAAATAATGTTTTTGTTAAACTACCATTTGGAGTTGTTAGCCATTGTTGGTTCCATTCTTCAAGAATATGTTGATGTATTATTCTCCTTACAGTAGAAATAGGACATAAAGAGTATGTCACAGGAAGATTGGATTCTGCAGCCTTCTTAGCCAAGCAATCAGCTCTCTCGTTACCTAAAATTCCACTGTGTCCTTTAAGCCATCCCATGCAAATATGTCCTGGATGGTTTTGAAGCAAGGTTCTGATTTCATGTGCTAATGAATTTAAATTGTATTTATCATTAATAGCGAGTAGAGCTGATTGTGAATCACTAAGAATACGGGCACTGTTTCCATTAACAGTACACCATTTTATAGCTTCTTTAATTGCTAAGAGCTCCGACTGGAATACAGAACATTCAGGTGAATACAGAACATTCAGGTGACAATTTAAACATGGAATGAGTTAGTTCCGTTTGGTTTTCATCAAAAGCACATCCTACTGCAGATATATTATCTTCAAATTGGTAACGCGAACCGCCTGTATATATGTAATAATCATGAAAATTACATATTTCCTTTAAACAGGTTACAAAACTTGATGGGTGTCCTGCTGTGGTAGGATGCTCCGGGATTTGTAGTTTTAAGTGAGACAGATAAGACGCACATTCACGTTCATGTCTTAAATTCGTAATAGTTGCTGTTGATAAACCAGTGATAGCCAAAGGTTCGATGTTAGCTATAATCTGAGCTGCATCAGTGGAGATTGTACGATATCCTCGAATTATGCGAAGGAGGAATCCCCTTTGAATTTGTACAAGTTTTTTACTGTCCATTTCTATTAAGAACATCCTAGAATGCAGATACACCATACAAAATTAGGTGCACTACAGCACCTTGATATATAATTTTAAGAATACTAGACTTCAGACCCCAGGTTGGTCTTGTTGTTGCGAGCGCACCAAGGAGCTTGCTGGCTCTTTCAGCAATACATTCAAAGTGTGATCGAAATGTTGATTTACAATCCAGTATAACGCCAAGGTATTTTACCGTAGATACCACCTTCAAGTCAACGTTATTCATGGTAAGAGTAATGGGCTCCATTTTTCTTCTTCTGGTGACAATCATCGCCAAGGTTTTGTAGGGATTGAACATAAGTTTATTTTTAATTCCCCATGAGTTTATTATTTTAAGTGCTTCGTTAGTTCTTTTTTCAAGGATTTTAGCATCATTTGATTTAACAAGTAGTTGAAAATTACGGTTGCCAATCTTAAAATGAGAAAGAATTTTATTTTCTGATCACGACCATACAAAAATCCTGTCTTTACGATACTTAAAACACGAGCGATGCACGTTTTATCCAAACGTTGTTATAGTTAAATGTTACGGATAAATATTTGAAAATTTCGGAGGTCAAACTTATATTAAGAAAGAATTTTATTTTGTTTTCTGATCACGAGCTATGCACGTTTTATCTTCACATGGTTATGGTTATCCAACATACATCCATTCAACACAGATAAGCTTGTAAAACACCATTCTTTCCTCACAATATCTCAGGCATAAATAACGCACCTCCTATAGAAACAAAAGTCACGCAGTTCGAAACAGAGTTAACTTTCAGTTCGTATTTAGACTAGAGGTGTGTTATTTTGTTAATGTGGATGGCATCGTTACGTCGTGTGTTGAACTCAAGCTGAAATATTGTTAATATTCCATTAAAGCATTATTATACACATATCTTTACCCCAGTGTTTGTGATCCGAGTGCCTGAGTATGTCCCTCGAAGCTGATACAAGTGACTGTTCGATCAACAGACGTGAAGTGGTTCATTCTCAGGGCAATAAAATTATATTTAATGTGAGCAAGTTTTACGAAAGCTCTCCAGTACAGAATATAGGGCAACCGTAGATTTTTCAAAAACCCAGAAATTAACTGTGGAAGCTTGTGGTGTAGGTAGTGTACACACAGTGTCACGAATTTGTAGTGAAGCAGCTTCATCTTTAGAAAAAGGGAGTGTACCTGTGTTTCAATCTCCGGGAAAGACCCACTAAGTTCGAAAGCGAGTTTCTGGATTGGGAACCGTGCTTGCTGTTCTACTGCTGTGGCGTGTGTCAAGGTGAGATTTCAATGTTTTAGGGATATTTCATATGTTGTTTAATTACGGTAAAAATAGGCAGAGCCTTTGCTCTTATGTACAGAACCTCTGTCAGTAAACTCACTACGCTTGGCATTCCGCTTGGCGTTCCGCTTTAGCATTGGCCAGCGTTCACGTGCCTTTAACTTTCGCGAGCGGTATAGTGAATTTGTTTGCTACGAAACGATTGTATGAGAATGCATATGAGTCACCGATGATGCTGGGATAGGCATTTTTATTGGTTACATTTATACTCATATTTATTGAGTTTTAATCATTAGAAGACGCACACATCCACACTCATTCATACTTCCAGATTCTGGGGAAGTTGAATTACCTTGGTCGGAGAAAAATCGCCACCGCTACGCCCGGGAAATAAACCCGAGACCCCTAACAAGGCAGGAAGGTGCTCTACCGACTGAGCTATGGGGCCAGCCGTGATAGGTATTGTGCATGGGCGGGTGATGCAACATCACCGTGTATTTTACATGCACTTAGCATTCTTATTATATCCTGAAGGCGAGCATAAACACAGCAACAGTTTTTGATAGAGTCAACTTGAAAAATTCAATGCCATGGCCGGGATTTGAAACACGGATCTCCTGGTTTCCGTCCAGTCTCTCTTACCCTTTGAGCTACCATGGCCAACTTACCGTCATGACATATGAGTCAACTGGAGAATTTAATGTCATGCTGGCAAGTTAACCATGGTAACTCAAAGGGTAAGAGCGACTGGACGGAAACCACGAGATCCGTGGTTCAAATCCCGGTCATGGCATTGAATTTTTCATGTTGACTATCTATCAAAAACCTTAACCTATATACGGCTAGTGTGAAGAAATGATGAAGAAATGATTAACTTCCATCAATTAACTTTAACAGCAAAAGTTTTTACTCATTCCTCCGTCTTGCCTTCTTGTGGTGCGCAGATAGTAGCTATTAGGTGGCTAAAGCTAAAATACACCTAAGCAATAATGTGCCATTCGATTAAATCTTACATCACTATCCCTAAGGAATTAACTCTTCATAAAGACGAGTTAGCATTTCTAAATACTTAAATATCTACCTCCATGAATATTTTCTAGTTGCACCAGAAATAAAAATAGGTAAAAAGTACGAGAGGGAACAGAAATTGAATGCTTCCTCTGGGACCCTGCAATCTTCCTCTAGTGAGAATGTACATCGAGACGTGACACTTTAATGTGTGATCGACACTAGAGTTGGCGCAGTATACCAGCTTTACATTCCTCATAACTCATAAAGATATCTAATATTAACACAGTGATGCCATACGTTTCCATAAATAGGGTAGTATCCAGCGACACATTTTCCATCCATTTTAATTCGTGTCTGTTACATCTGTAGGTCCGCTTGAATATTTAGTTGACAGTTGGCCATTTTCTTTGATTTGCTGCCACATTATGGAGAGCATTATTCGGCGGAAAGAAAGAAGCTCTCCGTACACACACAGCAAATAAAGATGCGCACTACCTAAGGTATGTGTTGCTGGTAATTCCATAATTCTAAACATTACTTTTCGTTTCTCTTATCTCCGCTAGATTACATCTTCAGAGGTGCCTAAATACCTACAATGCCAGTGTTAATTTTGCTAGCTCCGTGGCTCAATACTATTTAAGGTTTGCTTTTAATATTTTACATGATGCACATAGGTAACTTAAGTTCACAGGTCTAAACTTTTTTAATGTTGTTGCTTATTTAGTAAGTTATGAATTTGTCTTTTTTACACTTAATATGTATTAAAATTGTATTAATGAATAACAGTAGTTAATCATTTGTTATGTGTTTGGTTTTTCAAAAACAAACTTTTTCGTAGCGGTATGTCGCTAATCGATATTTTCTCATGCAAAGAAAGTGAAATATCAAAGCCATCAATAGAGAGAGATGCTCTTTAATAATAATAGTCGACAAGGTTTTCTCCAGAACAAATCTGATTAGTGGATCTAGTGTACTTTTTCATACTGAATTTTGATATTTAGTCAGAATTTTTCCACCAGGCACAGCTTTTTTTGTGACAGCTACTTTTTAAAATCAGATTTTAGAGTTTTCTTTGACATCTTATAGGAACCTTTACCCCATATGTTGCGACTTTATCCAAGCTGTATATAAGGAAATGATTTGTAATATTATGCTGAAGAACCACAAAATATAGGTGTGCAGGTTCATTCAAGTTTGGTCATGTACAGACCTGTTCATCTGACATTGTGATGTGTCAGTATTGAGCTGAATGTGAGTCTGTTCAGTAGTGAAATATTTCCTTCCTTTCTTTTCGGAAGTGTATTGTATATGTAGTGTTTTAGTGCTTTGTTTTTTTATCATGCCAAGAAAGTGTGTAAATCATTGAAACCGAAATTAAGGGGTGTAATGTATATAGAATCGCAATGGATTTCAAAGGAGTCACATGTTTGTTGCGACACGAACAGGTGCAGTAGGTTTGAAATACGGGAAAAACGGAATTCTAAAGGGTAGCACTTGACTTTGTTGAGTAAGGCATTCTTCGGACCCTAATAATGACAATGGACAAAATTGTCACAAAGGGAATCTTTGTGTGTATAAAGGGCTTGAATAAGTGAAAGCTAGACACTCACGTGCAGCTGTGTGGTCTTTCAGTCCGAGGCGTGAGGCCGATTAGGGCAGTCCTCTTCTTCTGTCTTGGTCGAGGGCAGACCAGAAGTGATAAAAGAAGATATTTGTCGGTTTATACGTAACTAATTAAGTATTATCGAGTAATAAGGACTCCGCCTTTAGTTTCTCATTCCGCCTTCAGTAACTTTAAACAGTGGCATATTGGTAACCCTTGGTCGGCAACCTCAAGTTCGATGTTCTGATAAAAAGAAGCAGTCAATGAACCAGTTTGAAACGGGCATTCCAGTGTCATTAAAGCTATCCTTCTCATACATATCCACGCATACCCGGAGATAAACCTCATTGTTTTACCTTGAGCTAAACACCATTTGCCTCAAACTGTAGCGTCCAAGTGGAACTCTTTGCTCACCACATAATTAGCTTCAAACTGGCGCCCAACGTGGGGCTCTCTGCTCGACAATATTGTAGCTTCAAACTAGCGCGCCAACGTGGGACTCGATACCAGAAGGAAATTTGACAGGAGAAGCAGATTCAACCCGTGAAGGAAGTTCAACCTGAGAAGGAGGTTCAACAAGTGAAGGAGGTTCAACCTTAGAAGGAGGTTCAGCCCGAGAACGAGGTTCAACAGGAGAAGGAGGTTCGACGAGAGGACATTCGACAACAAGGAGCTCAACAACAGTCCCACTGGAAAGAAGAAAGGAGGCCAGCATCATCAGCGACATCAGGAGCCAGTAGAAAGATGAAAGGTACAGAGTGTTACATTATATACTAGACTATTGTGAATGTATTTGAGGAGTGGAAAAATGCTGAGTTCAGGAGGTTGATGATAATAGCAGTTGGCAGGAAGTCGAAGTAGCAGAGTGTGGTAGAGCTGTTCCAAATAAGATAGAAACCAATATAGGTATGTTATGGAAAATTATAGAACTGTTCATAGGTTTAAGAAAGGACAATGAAAGTTTAAGGAGACAGTTACATGATATGCATCAAAGTTTAAGTAAAAAGATAGATGATAGGAATCAAAGTTTAAGTGGGGAAATAGACAGGAGCAATCAAACATTTCAAGAGATAGGATAAAAGATAGATGATGGTGTTGAGAAGTTAGAGGTAGAAGAGGTAGAACTAGGAAAGAAGATAGAGAATGAACAAGCGTTAGAAAATTTCGGGAAAGTTAGTCAGGCAGTAGAGCACTTAAGAGAAGAAGCTGGTCAGGAAACAGACAATGTAAGAAATGATGTTAGTGAGGAGACAGAGAATGCTAAAAATGAAGTTTGGAATGTAGTTAATAAAAGGTCAGATAGTGAAAACAGAAAACTGAGGGAGGAAATAGCACAGAAACTAGACAAAGAAAGAGAAATGGCTATAAAAGAGTTAGAAGAAACTGGGATTAGATTAGAAGTATCAAAATGGGAAAATAGAATACAGACGAGGAACATGGGGAAAACTACGAATGAAATGAATGGGGCAGCAATTGAGATCACGGTGACAAAGGAATTATTGAAAAACGTTCAAAATCGAGGGAGAAACGAAAGAGAAATATTAAAATATTTCGGGCAAGGGGCATAGATCCATCAGAATATGTGTAAGAAAGATAGGAAAAGATATCGATGTACAATAGCTAAGCTAGATATGCAAAAGTCATGGGAATGTAGAATAAATAAGTTTTTCGAACATGGAAAAATCCGCCAAATACCTTTGTATTTTCTAAGTACATTGTGGGATGATGAACTGCCTTGTAAATGGTGGGAACTCAAGCTAAAGTACCTAAAATTGTCATAACAAATTGTGAAATGAAAAGAAACACAAACTTGTAAAATGTATAGGTTAAGTATAAACAGTGTAGTGAATGTTCAGTGAAATTAAAAAAGAACTAAAAAAGTGATAAAAGAAAGGAAACTAAATGAAAATCAGAACACTGAAAGACTTTTGAAAATAATATTTATATAGAATCCTCGAGAAGTATTCGGAAATGTATGAGTGAAAGAAATATCAAAATAAGAACATTTAAAGACTTTTGAAAAGAATGTTTATATAGAATCCGGAAGAAGAATTCAGAAATGTTGTACTTAAAACATATATATTATTAATGTACAATGGTTTAAACATGGAAGTGTATATTTATGAATTGTTCTAATTGTAGCAATAGTATGCATTAATTTTAAGTAGATCAGATGGAGAAAGCGAGAGATGATGATGTAGATTGAATTATTTTCCTTTGTGTGATATTTAAAAGTTGAAAATTGCAGATCAGAGTGTTGATAAATGTTAAATGAACTACTGTTATGTAACCATGTGAACAATTGTTATGAAATGTCTATCTATGTGTCATGCAAAATTGACGTTGTGAAAGGAAATTCTAAAACGAATTGGAAGTTGCTGACAAAGGTCGTATTCGGGCAAGACATATATATTATTTTACTATAGGATAATAAAATAATATCTATGGGGATATTTGATACCAAAATTAAGGGGTGTAATGTATAAAGAATAGTAATGGATTTCAAAGGAGTCTTGTATGTTTGTTACGACACAAACAGGTGCAGTTGGTTGAGTCGTGTAACAAAAGACACGGGAAAAACATAATTCTAAGGGATAGCACTTGACTATTTTTGAAGAGGGCATTCTTCGGACCCTTAATAATGGCATGACAAAATAGTCACAAAGGGAATCTTTGTGTGTATAAAGGACTTCGAGAAAGTGAAAGTTACACACCCACGCGCAGCTGTGTGGTCATTCAGTCCGAGGCGTGAGGCCGATTAGGGCAGTCCTCTTCTTCTGTCTTGGTCGAGGGCAGACCAGAAGTGATGAAAGAAGATATTTGTCGGTTTATACGTAACTAATTAAGTAATATCGAGTAATAAGGACTCCGCCTTTAGTCTCTCATTCCGCCTTCAGTAACTTTAAACAGTGGCATATTGGTAACCCTGGGTCGGCAACCTCAAGTTCGATGTTCTGATAAAAAGAAGCAGTCAATAAACCAGTTTGAAACGGGCATTCCAGTGTCATTAAAGCTATCCTTCTCATACATATCCACGCATACCCGGAGATAAACCTCATTGCTTTACCCTGAGCTAAACACCATTTGCTTCAAACTGTAGTGCCCAAGCGGGACTCTTTGCTCGCCACATAATTAGCTTCATCATGTAGATAGTTTCTGCTATATTTGTGGTGAGCTGATATTCAAGTCTCAAAGCCGAAATTTGACCCCACTTGAAAAGAAGTGTAATCAACTTTACTTTGGTTCTCAGGCTGGTGATTCTGATAAGAGCTGGGCACCAAATAATGCTGTGTTTGGTGTGTTAGATTGCTGACTGGGTGGTAAAATGGTACACATCGTATGCCATTTGTAATTCCTATGATTTGGAGGGAATCGAAGATTCATTTAAGTGATTGTTATTTCTGTTTGACAAATATAAAAGGAATCACGTCTAAAACAAAACATACAGTTAAGTATACAAATTTGCAATCTGCAATAAGACCTGTCTTACACAGCGAACAGTTCCCTGAATCATATATGCAGATGCGACCTTAGGTGTTAACTCTGATTCTGAAATAACTGAAACTGAAAATGCTTCAGATAAAAATAACAATGATCCTACATACGAAGCCAACACCTGTTTACCAGAACCACACTTTCCCAATCAGAAAGACCTTAATGACCTGATTCGGGATTTAAATCAGCCTAAACAGCAAGCTAATGGTTTAACCTCCAGACTCAAAGGGTGGAATCTGCTCCATAAAGAAGTAAGAATATGAAGTTATCGTGGCCACCATAGTGATTTCAAGGACTGCTTCTCAAAGAAACTGGTAGGTATAAAGCTATGAAGTGCAACATGTCTTTAAAAATTCACTTCTTGGACTCTCAGTTAGAGTTCTTCCCTGAAAATCTTGGAGCTATAAGCGATGAGAACGGTGAGCGTTTACATCAGCAAACTTCTACTATGGAAAAGAGGTACCAAAGTTCCAATATGCTGGCCGACTACTGTTGAACCAAGAAGAGAGACGTTCCAGATGCAAAATATGCCCGAAAATAACTATCTGCCACTTTCTAGGTAAGTCAGAATGAGTAATTATGCGTAAGAATATTATAAAAGTTCAAATAAATATCACAAAAGTCCTGCCCGATGAGGAAGAACTAAAATTATATTTTAATTCAGCCCGAAAAATACTTCTAGAAAATGCTATTTTAATTATTGTGAAAGAAAAATGTTCATTTCTGTCGACTAGTGTAATCAATACATTTACCTGCTTCACATATAATTAATGAGAAAACTATAAAAGTGGCAGCGTTTAAATACTTGGGATCGGAAATAACCGCTTTATTACAAGAGAAAGATATTGACAAGAAACTAAATACATTTAGTCCTATATGCGGTGCAATGAAGAAACCCTTACAAGAAAACCTAGAAGAGAAACGCAAATTAAATGTTATAAGACAATGGCAGTTCCTATATTATTGTTTTTAATGAAACATGGACATTAAACGGAAAACAGAAAGGTAAACTTGAATCAGCAGAAATTAGGTTTTTAACATCAATGCCTGGATACTTTGTTAGATTATACAATAAATTAAGAAATCAGAATAATTTAAATTAAATTAAAGAAAACATTAAAGAGAATAAATAACTGAACACATGTACAGAGGTTGAACAAGGATAAATTCCCTAGATTCAAATGGTAAAGGAGACATAGGAAGACCGAGGAAGAGATGGAGAGAACTGATCCTAGGATTTTTTTTTTTTTTTTTTTTTTTTTTTTTTTTTTTTTTTTTTTTTTGTAATTTACGTCCTCCAACGCTAAGTCATATCGGACGGTAAATGAATAGGATGAAATGATGCTCAAACGAGTCCAGGGTCCATAGACCTTAGAGTTACCCGACATTCGTCTTGAAGGATAAGGGAAACCCCGGAAAAAACTTATCCAGGTAACTCACCCTGACCGAGATTCGAACTCGGGACCTCTTGAACGTGAGGCAGACACGCTACCATCTACGCTACCGAGGCGGGCACTGATCCTAGGATCAAAACCATAAATGATAAATTAAAATTCATCTACTCTGGCAAGAAGTGGAATAACAATTCTTAGTAAAAATATTTTGTAGAATAGTGGGTGGAGAAAGCGATGCCAGCGTAACTATTCTGTGAAACTGTTTCCAACTTTTTGTTCTAATAAACTATAGTACGAGGTGGGCCATGGGAACCTGACGACTCTCGGGTATAAATAAGTATATAAGTATATAACAAATGAATGACTGAATTAATTAATATGCGAGATATCACCGGCAAGACCAATGTTTGGCATTGTTGTAAAACTGGCGCAATGGAATGCTGAACATGGTGCTTTTGTGGTGGAAACTGTTTTTGAAAGTGGTGATTGATTGTCATTACACATAGATTATTTTGTCTTCAATATAATATCTCACGGCTTGGCAACGTTCAACGTATTAGTTTATGGATACGTGATATTCAAGCAACAGCATCTGAGTGAAGAAAGAACCACCAGAACTCTGTTGAGAACACCAGGAAACATTGAAATGGTCATACAAGCAACAAGAACGAGTTCTAGTCGCTCAACAAGAAAACCTTACGATGAGCACGGACACGTTGTAGGAGAGTTCTACACTAAGATTTACGCTTGCATCTCTACGAGATAGTTGTGTTTCAAAAGTTAAAAGTTTGTGGTAAAGCAAATCGAATTAAGTTCTGTTAAAATTGTGTAAATCTCTTTAATGATGATATGGTGAACACACACAATAACTATTTATGCACCTTCTTCATAATTCACTATGGGTGGTGTTTTGGAATCACAGGTACCTACTTATTTTTCTGGAAGAGAATGATAGAGCTGTAACAGATCGATATGTAGAGATGTTAGGGGACTTCCTTACTCCTGAGTTACACTCTTGTGGAATCGATCTCAACACCATCTGGTTTCCACAACATAGGGCCACAGTCCATACTGCCAACGTGCTCATTGCAATGGTTAAAGGAATGTTTCCAAAAAAAGTGATTTCAAGAAGAGACATCCCCTGGTCGGCACGTTCACCGGATTACTTTTTACGGAGCTACCTGAAATCTCAAGGCTTTTTATATAATATTTATTTATCAATTGATCAGCACAATCAGTGCTATAAAAATTACGGAAGTACAGATACAGAATAACATTAAAGAATAGAGTGAAAGAGGGTTTTCGTATTGGAGTCCTCAAGCAATTTGTGAGTCCTCAAGCAAATGATTTGTGGGAATATTGATAGCACATGCTCATCACTACTGAATTAACACTTTATAGAGATAAAATGCCTTGTGGCAAGTGTGCTTTTTTCATTATTTTCCTATCTTTTTTTCTCTACTTTCACACATATGTAATATACACAAACACCCATGCCCAAAGCGGACTCGAACCCGCAACCCTCTACGCGGCGGAACGCTAGAGACGTACGCTCTAGCAACCATGGCTACGAGGGCCGGCAAACCAGTCTTGGTGCAGCATCGGCGTCCCAGTTGAAAGAATAAAGCACCTGATACAAGCGTACATTAAGAAACCAAGGAACTTTTTTTTTTTTTTTTTTTTTTTTGCTTGTTCCATTTATACCCCGCCTTTCATTACATACTATGGTCATATCGGCGGCCGTTCTCCTTTGGAACATACTGAAGGTGCTAACTCGTTATCTTTGGGTTTATTTATCATTACATCACGCACACATTCACACTCTCATTCATACTTCCAGACTCTGGGGAAGATGGGGAAATATCTTGGTCGGAGAAAAATCCCCACCCCCACCGCCGGGAATCGAACCCGGGACCCTAGCACGGTAGGCAGGAACATTATTGATCTCAGGGAGGCCATACAAGAGGAAATTACAGCCATACTAAACGACATGTTGATATCGAATCTGCATCACATACAACAATGTATACTAACTAATGGAGGACATTTAAGAGAGCTCCTGTTTAGAAAATAAGATCACGTACTCAAATGGTATTCAATTCTCTATTGCAATGTTTAAAATTGTAATTTGTAGCTTATATCATTTGTTTCATTTTGAAAATCAGGTTCCCGTGGCCCACCCTGTATTACACTTCTGGAATGTCATTACGTTTTAGGCTACGCAAATAATTTCATTACCGAGTAAGACAAAGCGTTTCACAGAATGAGAATGTTTTTAGTCCTTCCATTCCGCTTCGCATTTCTTGTCTCCCTTTGCTTTATCTTAATCTTCTTCCTTGACCGAGAAGGTTTCTCTTTCTGCGTTTACTGCGCTCTCTCTCTTTAAAGCTCTCCCTCTCTGTTTCAATCGCTCGCCTTCCCTATCTTACGTCTGGCACAACGACAGATTTGTAGGGGGCTTTGCTTCTTGGAAATCTTTTCCTGGACATAAAAATGTCGCCGGAATCTTGCTGACCGGAGTATTAATATATGAACTGCTCTCGCCCGCCAGAAAGGAATATTCCTTATAGAAGAGCGCGTGTTGCAGGAACGATCTCAGATACTTCGCCTAAGTGTTTTTGGACCTAAAAGCGATAATGTTATCATTCGTCATATAGAGAGCTCTTTCCCGTTTTCTGATAGTACGTAAGATGATATACAGCGGAAGAACTTCAGAAGAAATGAAATTTTCGGAGTGAATAGTTTTATCTTCAGTCTAAATGGTGAACTACGTTATATTTCTACATTAGGAAGGGTTAAAAGTATTCATACCCAATAAAACGTACGCTGATGCCACCTTCATTATTTGTCATGCATGATGTGGAATAGAGGTCAGCGAAGCTCTCCTTTACCTCTACCTCTTTACCGACTAAGAACTATCTGCGAGTGCTACGAAGAGAAGAAACGAGTGACTAATCGAATTTCAGTTAACATAACATCAACTATAAGATTTTACTTGATACTCTTTATTTAGACTGAGAAACAGATTCCACATCTCTGGCGAAGTAGGTCAAAGCCACGCCTACAATATTCGCAACTGACAAATGCTATCATTTATGTATGCCCTATTAATTAAAGATAAGCAAATACCTTCACAAATGTTAGGTTACTACTGATCACCGAAAACTGTGGATATCTGATGGTCAGTCAACAACAAAAAGTGTGACAGATTGGCATACAGACATTGACAGCTAAAAAAGGCGTAATTTAATCTTCTCAAATTATACCCCTACGTAACTATTAGCACTACTATCAATCCAATACTACTAGTACCACCTACCGCTGCACTCGCCTCTGATAGATGATAGCGTGTCAGGCTCACGTTCAAAAGGTCCTTAGTTTGAATCTCGGTCATAGCGAGTTATCTCGAAAAAGTTGTCAATGTAGCTTTTCTTTATGCTGGACGAGGATATCGGCTCAAACCTCTACAAACCCTGAGTTCATTTGAGCATCATATCAACTATTTTTCATTCATCATCCTATGTGATAAAATTGGAGGACTTAAGGTAAAATGCTGCAACTGCAAAAACTGCTACTAATAACATTGTCATTGTAACCCCTACAACCACTTTTATTACCATCACCACATCGCCACTGTCCATATTACCCTATCACGACCAAAAATGTCACTATGTCTACCAATTGCAATCGGTTATAGTGCGATCCATATAAACCTGAACCAGTTCAATAGATCATAATTTTTGAACCAGTAATAGGACACACGTATAACTTTGGGAGAATATAATACACAATTGGGAGATTACATAACACTATTTACATCTCAGAGAAAATGTTGGAAGTGTCCTGCACCAGCATCTATACATGTTTGCACTCGTCTCACCATATTCTATGATGTTTTACGGGGATGGTATTGAATTGAGAGAACGTTATTTCCAGCAAGACGGAGCAACGTACCATATATCTAATGAGACCATGGAACTTTTAACCAGTTTCTTTTATAATCGAATAATCTCAAAAGGTCTGTGGACCCCGGAATCCCTTGACCTAACCTCAACAGATTTTTTCTTGTAGGGGTATCTAAAAATAGAGTGTATAAGAAATAGGCCAAGGACATTTCACGTTCTCAAGGAATCCATTTGAACCGAAATAAGTAACATTGGCAAGGATACGAGTTGACGAGTGCAAGCAAACATGTATAGATGCTGGTAGAGGACACTTTCAACATTTTCGCTGAGATATAAATAATGTAATCTTCCAATTGTGTATTATATTCTCCCAAAGTTGCACGTGGGTCACATTATTTTTTCAACAGCTATGGCCTATTGAAATGGATGAGGTTTATATGGATCGCACTGTACAAGGGTTTATTATGACTAGAAACGAAAAGTTTGAATTGATAAAAAGTAAAATAAAATAAAATAAAATAAAATGAGATCTGCATATCTAATAACCCAATTTCTGGAATCTATACCAGGTCTTATTACACAAAACAATTTACAAATTTTGCTAATCTATAAATATATTTACTTCCTACTTTAACAAACTAACTAAACCTACAGATTACAGGATTCCAGTAACCTTACAGATCTTTTCATCTAATCTATCTAAAACAGTCTCTCTTCTACTTTACTTCTACAACAATATACATCAAATCTACATTTCTACTACAGCTTTAATTGAACAAGCTACGAAAGACTGTTTCCTACAATTTTAAAATGTTCTCTTCTGCAACTGGTATCCAAAGCTTTCTCTTACAGGTATCCATCTCCTGAAGAGACTGACATCAGTAGATGGAGCCGGTTTATGAGTTCCAGACATCCGGGTTGTCATCTTTCCGCATCTTCATAATCAGCTGTGTCTGTCCGCTCTGACACTCTCCATATTGTGACTTTGTGGGTTCGTGAAATGAAAAGTCCAATTACACCACTCAACAATGTTCTTTATTTCCACCCACTTACAGTTTAACACTTGCCAATTACACAGAATTACTTGCTGCACACAGTTACAATTCACCAGTCCGTCCGTTACAATTTCACTGTACTCGCGGTTACGTAAGCTCCGGTACACATTCAAAGTTACGTACAGTCTTCCGTTGCACAACCCTTCCGTTCATTAACACGTCACTGACTAACTCTTACACCAAGAACTGCGACTGTCTCCTCACTGACTAAACCAAAACCAACTCAACTCACTAACTAACTCCATCTGTCTGTCTGTAACTCTCTTTATATAGGAATATCGCCGGTTTCTCGTGTTTACAGGATTGTTCTAGTAACAGAAAGATCTAGAAACAGGTGTAGAGAAAACCGGCGACACAGTCATGTTTTTTTCCCTGACCACAGTCTGTCACCACCACAAGACAAACGAGGAGGAGGTGTGGCTAACCGAACCTCCCCTACCTTTCGCTGCCAGCTGCTTTACAGGGTGCTCCAGCGCCCGCGTTACACTGCTCCCTCCTCAAAGCTGTTCGCCCCGAACAGCCCCATCGTAGCGTGCGAGGCGGTCCAGGTGTACCACCAGCATCTGCTCGGAGTCTCAGCCAGAAGTAGCGCTGCCGTAGTTTGTGAATCATTCGGTTCGCTCCCAGGTGCCCTCCTGAAGTACCGGCGTGCACTTCCTCCAAGACTTCCGGGACCTTGCTCCGGGGAAGTACCAACTGTCCTCTCTGCGCCTTCCCATCGGGTGACTCCCATACCCGGAACAGCACGCCCTCTCTGGTCTTCAACGAGTCCCATTGGGCCCAGTGCGACTTGTAGGTGGCGCTCCTCGGTGCGATGTCCTCCCAGGTCGGTCTCGTCCCTGCGTCCACTTCCCTCAAGAGTGGCCCCAAGTCTGCGTCCGCCAGCTGCTCCCTCCTCAGGCCTGCGCTAACCCAGCCTTCAGCAGGCACTGCCACAACTACTCGGACTGCTGCGGCACGCTCCTCCTCTTCCACTCTTGTGCGCTCGTGGCCGTCCTTGATCTGCGATAGGACACCTCCAATGCAATGGTCGCTGGCGTCGGTGTCCACAATGAAGGTGCCACCCGGTTGTGGGAAACCCAAAATTGAAGCACTGCACAGGGTCCCCTTCGGGTGCTGGAAAGCGTCTTCGGCGTCCTCCGTCCACACATAAGGCCGGTTTTCCTCCGTCAGGCGGGTGAGGGGTTTTGCGATGTTGTCGGCCTTTTCCTCTAAATCATTAAGGCGGTCGTCTACTTGACCCTTCCGCGTGCCCAGGTTCGTGACGTCATCCCCCACGCCGGCCAACCGTTCCTCAAACTTGGCGGCGAGAGCCTCGTTCGCCACCTTCATTTCGGTAGCCAGACCGTCGTTCGCTGCTCTCATTTCCGTGGTTAACTCGGCCTTCATTTGTTCCATCTTCTCGGCGATGTTGTCCCTAGCCGTCCTGATCAGTTTCAGTTCCGCGGCCAGGTTATTTCTAGTCTCCAGCTTCTCTGTTAATTCGGCCTGCATTTCTTCCATCTTCCCGATTAGTTCGGGCTTCATTTCCATCATCTTCTCCAAAAATTTTTCCAATGCCGCGTCCATGGTTGTAATGTTCGGTGATGTTGTTTTCCCGCTTCCTGACACCAGTGTGACTTTGTGGGTTCGTGGAATAAAAAGTCCAATTACACCACTCAACAATGTTCTTTATTTCCACCGACTTACAGTTTAACACTTGCCAATTACACAGAATTACTTGCTGCACACAGTTACAATTCACCAGTCCGTCCGTTACAATTTCACTGTACTCGCGGTTACGTAAGCTCCGGTACACATTCAAAGTTACGTACAGTCTTCCGTTGCACAACCCTTTCGTTCATTAACACGTCACTGACTAACTCTTACACCAAGAACTGCGACTGTCTCCTCACTGACTAAACCAAAACCAACTCAACTCACTAACTCCATCTGTCTGTCTGTAACTCTCTTTATATAGGAATATCGCCGGTTTCTCGTGTTTACAGGATTGTTCTAGTAACAGAAAGATCGAGAAACAGGTGTAGAGAAAACCGGCGACACAGTCATGTTTTTTTCCCTGACCACAGTCTGTCACCACCACAAGACAAACGAGGAGGAGGTGTGGCTAACCAAACCTCCCCTACCTTCCGCTGCCAGCTGCTTTACAGGGTGCTCCAGCGCCCGCGTTACAATATATATCTTCCGGCTCTCCTGGGATTTTCTTTCTTTCTATGGTTTCTGCTCTTCTTTCCGATATCCATAATTGGCGTCTTCTATTTATCGGTTGTGTGTCTTAAATTAGGTCTTCAAGTCTGGTAATTATCTCTTCAGTTTTTCTTGGTCCTATTTCCCTCTACGATCTCTTAATATTCCTTTCTCGTAGATTGAAATGTTCCTACATTTCTTTCTTGAAGTATTTTGTTTGAATTGATAAAATAAAGCAATAAATCTCATTTCTCCTGTTATATTATCACCACCCCCACCATCGCCACCACCACCAAAAGATTGCGTCCTTTTAATTGCTGATTGAGGATCACGAGTATGGATGCTTCGCATGTTGTCTATCACATTGGGGTTGCTTTCCGTTTTCAGATTTCGGTTATTTACTAAAGACTGATAACACGTGCTATGACTAATGAACACAAATTGTGTGGAAAGCCATGTTTCACCTGCAGTCAGTCTTTCCTGGAATCTTCGGGGGAGGTTTCCACATGCAAGTGCTCTAATACAGGGCTATTCGAAAAGAAACAAACATTTATTTCTTCCAAACTACAACAGATAGAAGCATTATCCCAACGTTCATGGACAGCAAAATGTTTACAACTTTATATTATACATTCAATATGAGCACTGTGTGTTACACGACAAATATCAAAGCGGTGGCTCATTTTTTGTCACTTGGTCTCCAGCTATCGAATCCACAGCTTCAACAATTCGTTGTCGTAGGTCTTCAAGAGTGTCAGGCATAGGAGGGATAAAAACACGGTCTTTTACGCAATCCCATAGATAAAATCACACGCAGTGAGATCTGGAGATCTGGGAGGCCACCTGCGATGAAGTTGAACTTCTGCTCCTCCTCTTCCAATCCAACGTCTTGGAAATGTGGTATTCAAGTAACGTCAGTCGTGGCAAGAGAAATAAGGAGAAGCAAAATCCTGCACGAAGATGGAGTCATGTGAATATTTAAGTTGGGAAAATGACTAGTTTTCAAGCATATCTAGATGGTGGAAATTATTCATTTCTTCACACTAGTCGTACACTGGCTAAGGTATTCGATTGATTGAGTCGACACAAAAGATTCACTGACATGGACGGAATTTGAATCGCAAATCTACTGTTTTCCATCCAGTCGCTCTTACCATTGCGCTACCATGGCCAAATTGCCATCATGACATTAAATTCTACAATCGACATCATATTTCCCCGGTAAGTCAGTCGCCACAAACGGTGTATCTCGGATGCAAGGGAGCCTAGTGGTTTACCGGAGAAATATATGAGTCGATTGGAGAATTTAATATCACGACGGAAAATTGGCCATGGTAGCTTAATGGGTAAGAGCGACTGGATGGAAACCAATAGATCCGTGGTTCAAATCCCAGCCGTGGCATTGAACCTTTAATGTCGACTCTATCAATGCAATACCTTAGCCTGTGTACGGCTACTGTGAAGAAATTAATAATTTACATCAACTGACTTAAATAATAAGAGTTAAATGATGATGCCTGGAACTAAAGTACTTAGAATGGTAAGTCGCCACAAACTGTGTATATCGGATGCGACATCCCCTAGTGATTTATCAGGGAAATACAAAAGTGGTTTGGAGAATTTAATGTCATGACGGCAAATTGGCCATGGTAGCTCAATGGATAAGAGTGACTGGATGGAAAGCAGTAGATTTGTGGTTCGAATTCCGCTTGTGGCATTGAATTTCTAATGTCAACTCTATCAATGTCTAGATGGGTTAGTCCTGTCACAGTTTTCTCCAGGAAGAAGAATGACCCATAAACTTTGGTTACAGATATCGCACAGAAGACGTTCATATTTAGTGAATATCTTTCATACTGAATAACTTCCCTAGGATTTTCACTTGCCACAATTTGAACGTTATGACGATTAATTTTTCCAGAAATATGATAAGTACATTTAAGGGAAAAAACATCAATCGTTGAGAAAAATTGTCTTCTTCCATAAAATCTAACATGCCAATGCACAATTCGTAACTTTTGCTGTGGTCGTCAGGACGCAATGCTTGCAATAAGTGTGGTTTGTATGTCTTTCAGGTTCAGACGATGCTTCAGAAGTAGCCACAACGTTGGTTGAGGAATGTTAAGTTCCGTCCTTCTCGTGATGTGGAATTCTTTGGACTCCTTATGATAAAACAGATCATTAGCTTTATCACTGAAAAGGGTTTTAAATTTTTTTGTGTAAATAAATAGGGAGTGAGGGCATGTGTTACTACTTAATATATTTCAATAATTAAATAAAGTAAAAGTATTATTTCAGATCTGTTATATGCATATATTAATGGTGTTGAGTTTCAGCACAAATCCGGGACAGTGAAAGCATTACATGACCAACAAATTCCTATTTCATGTTTTCGTTATGAAAGAGCCTTTTGTCGTATTAACTGTATAATCTATGGACCATAACAGGGAAGAGTTGGATGCAGTGAAACAGAAGACTGTCGGCCCGGCGCCATTGTTTCTCCGCTCTACAAATCTGCATGTGTAGCGGACTATAATGCGCCATTTTGTAAAACGGAAATTTCTTTTGGTTTTTCTAGCTGGACCATTATTCCCTTTTTTCTCTCTCTCTTTTCTTACACATAAACAGTACAGCTAGGCACAAAAGTTTATTAAGCAATATCAGTGACGAATGAAAGCGTGTCTTCGGCGTAATTCAGGAGAGCGATTCAAGTCAAGACGCAGATAGTGTTGGGGTCTGAAAATGAATGACAAGGTTTCAGGTGGTTATTATGAGCTATACATTACGTTCAATAGCCTAATTGTTGGGCAGTGGAGCAGGAGGTTTCCATCCATATCTTCTTTAAGTGTACAGCACACAGAAGGCTCTCAATATACCAATCCTGAATAAATGTTTATTGAGACAGTCATGGCCTGTTAGAAGTCTAAAAGTTGCTACAGAGGATTTTCTTGATAGTGTATTGTATCTAATCATGCTGTTACATAAATTTCCCCATTGTTTTCCTTGAGTTTATAATATATTTTCTTCTTTATTTTTCATTATATGCTAAAGAACTGCACCGAAATATTTTCAGAGCAAGCGGAGGTATTCTAAACATGTAATTTGAGATAGGAGACTTGTGTCCTTTTGGTTAAAATGTGACAGTTACGGCTATAAGTTTCTGAAGTGCCAGGACGCCAATGATAACACTTGAGTGCACAACATACGAACTAAAAGAGAAGTAAATATTAAAAGCAGAAGCATTATTAACAGTGAAGTATTCTTCATATTTGAGTTTGATTTTTGAGTCACTATGTTTACACTCAAACTTCACTTACTACTTAGTGCCCCTAACACCAGATGGCAGAGTGATCGGAGCTCCGTAGTAGTGGAAGAAGGGGAAGGTTCATTTAGTCACCAAACAGCTGAGGATGAGATCGAATGATCTTGAAAACGTTTCAATTATACAACAACAAGTAAGTGAAGTTTGAGTGTAAACATAGTGACTCATAAATCAAACTTAAATAAAGAGAAGTGTCTGAGCACTCCTGGCGCAATGTTATGACTTTAACGTTCGAGTCAACATTTAACGAGTTCGAGTCTCCTTAACTTTGTATTTTTTATTTTTGTTTTGTTTGGCTTTTTTAATATTTTGTGTCTAAGCTTTTAATTGTTGTAAAAATGTATGCATTTTATGGTGTAATTTCCCATTGTCAACGCAGTTAATTATAATTCTTTATCCTATCCATATTTTACACTGTTTGATTTCTTTGTTTGACATCATAGATGTCAACTTAATAATAACAAACTGTGTCCATAACATGAGAACCGTTAGCCTCAAAGCGTAGCTAAGTGATGCCTATTATAAGGTGAGGAGTAGAGCACCTGCGACTGAAGCTAAAACGCCATTGTGATTGTGCTTTGGTCCGACCGGAATAATGCTATGTTACAAAACAACACTTTAAAAGATGTCACTGGGTCAGAAGTTTTCAGAAAAGCAACGTCTACTCCTGCCACCAATAACCGATATGTAAAACTGTTTTTCAACTCTTTCCCCACTTTCAAGTCTACCGTAGCTTTAAGTTTTGTTGCGCTTTTCTCACAGAGCAACTTATTGTGATCGTTCTTTAACTGTATGTGACATGTGACTAAATAACAGCATCAACTGTGCATTGGCATTACATACATTTGGGAGTCTTTCGCGACTTCGATGAAAAACGACAATGCAGTAATTTTGCTGCATTTACTAACCAGATTCTATTTTATTTCCCCTCATATCTCGTATATTTGCTGCACATTACATAATGTTCTCTCTGGCAAGCCATTATTGTTATTGTCTTTTTTTCTGGCAATAATAGCGCGTAAATTGCATCTCTAAAGCATCGTCTCAGTGTTATTAAAGTTCTGACATTATTTATTAACGTGGTTAATCTTCTAGGATCCCGATCTGGAGGAAAACCAATTTTCTGTACGGGTAAACTAAATATTGTAATTTCACATTTCGTTTCACCTAATTGTATAGTATATTAGACAACATGCCTACGGGATTGGTACTAACAGAATATTAAGTGACATGAATCTACGATAAATAAGGTTATTCACAAAACTCCATTATGGGTGGTGTTGTTTTTTTTTCGGAGGGGATTCGGCACTGCGACCAGTCTTCGTCCATTGTAACTTATGCACCCAAGTAGGGCTACCCGGGAGGAAGGATGAGGCGAAAGGAGGCAGAAGGCTTACTTGATTAAAGTCTGTCTAGTGAATGGGAGTGCAGTTTGCCGCTCAAAGGAAACTACTCTCCCGCCCACTAAAGACCGTCATAAATCTATCTCCACACTTCAGAAATGGAACACTCTCGTTGAGGACCAATAGCGACCCGGATTTTCTCGAAGTGACAGTCGCATGTTTACTCCACGTGGAGTCTCAGTTGCCGAAGTTCCACTTCCAGCTGATCTGTTTCATAACGTGCATAAATTCGTTGTGTGTCACGATGTGGAGACCGTGGGAGGGAAATGCAAATAAAGTAGTAGATAACTTTTAGTGAAGTAAAGATATTCAAAGAGATGACAATAGTCTGAATAACTGGGCCGAGTTATATTACTGGAAAAGCCTCAAAAAACAAAGTTATAACGGGAACTGTTTCTAAGCAAATTGAAGCGCTTGTGTTGAACAAGTATAAATATGTGTTGACAATTAATCTTGGTTAGGGGTCATGCAATGAACCTGATGATAAATTCTGGGTATTCACAGAAATACAGTAAGAAATACTGTGACGAAAGGAATACCAAAGAAGCCGATCAAGTGTGAAAACAAAAGGAAACTTTTCTCTAAAGTAGATAATTTCACAGGCGTTTTAATTCGTCAAGAAATTTATAGATTCTGTGCAGAAGGAAGAGCGCCCACCTTAGACGAATTGGCTGCACATTTGCAAGAAATTTGTGATTTTCCTTATGGGCACTGCACTTTGCGCGGCCTCCTCAAACACCGCACTTTGAATAAGATAAGGGTTATTGTGGAATCCAGTAGCATTGTAGCTTGGCGATATATATATATATACATATGTCAAAACTAAGGAAGTTTCGCAGTAATGGACATAAGATAATTTATTTAGACGAAACCTCGTACGATACAAATGAGGTATCGAGAGAGGTGGCAACCTTGCAGAAAGATCTGGGAGAAGGAGGGTCGGGGGTTGTAAAACGATTATGAGGTTCGTCAAAGGCAGCGGCCGACGTGCACACCAGTTAACTAAACGGACTTTACTTGGAAAAGGCCAAGAGTATCTCTGGTGGCTACGACGCAAGCTTACTGCAATGTTTGAGTGATGAGGTGAAAATAAAATGACGTCGTTTTGGCACACAAAAACTCTTGTTTCTTCACGCTCATACTCCGGTCCATCGTTCAGTCTTTGCAGTCGGAAAAATGTACAAATTAAAGTTCGAATCGCTTGAACATCCACCCTATTCGCCAGATCTAGCACCTGTTCTCGAAATTCAAAATATGTCTTGGAGGACGAAGATTTCACAGTAACGAGGAGGTCATTGATGCGGTAAACAGCTATTTTGAGGATCATGATAAATCGCACTACATAAGATGGTTAATTAAATTAGAACACCGACATAACAAATGTATCAGCCTTTCTGGAGATTATATTGAGAAATGAACAAAAATAGTTTTAAATGACCTTTTTATTGTGAGGCCAGGGACCTATGGATTAATCTAAAAGCAATACACATTAAAATGCAGCTAATTAGTTTATGTTCTTGGAACACTAGTAAGGTTGCCAAACACTAAATGATTGGTTCTTTAATTAATTCCAGTTACGTTCCAACAATCTCTTGGAAATTGCTGTTCGATGATCAATAAGATTTCATGCTAATCTTCCGTTTATGTCATTACTGTAATCTCGTACATTGCTGTGATATTTCCAATATAGAATTAAGCATACCCTGATGTGAAATACCTGTACTTTCCGGAAATCCCGCCAAGGTGTTGAAAATTCTGAAAATAATGCACGATATATAATATAGAATAACTTGTTCTAGATTTTCTTTTAGGTATAAATCTACAGAAACAACCGTGACCAGTGATCATTAGGTAGGAAAACATTAACTTCGTAAGCATCATTGTTACAAACCATATGAAATTAACAATGTATCTCCCTTTTGTGGTTAGGCGTAACATACTAGACCTTGATTTCCGAGTACCCAAGCTCAAACCAGGGGAGGCTGATGAATACTTTTAGGCGTAAAATTGCTTGGCATAGCATGCTTCGGAAAGGATATAAAGCCGGTGTTCCAAAGTCGTAGATGTACTCTTTTTACCGTAAAGGGAAAAAACCCAGTTACTGGCGATGGCCCAAGTGCAATGGCCAACAGTGTGAGGTTCATTGTGCTCTGAAGAGGCCAGATATACTCACTAAAACACCCCTCCTCGTGTTATTTGCGTGCGTACTATATTTTGTATACGTGCATTTAGCATGCTTTTTAGTGGGGTCCCGCATAGCACCCCGATTAGTACGTGGAAGCAACAGATATATTATTTTATCTTGACAGGGATCCTGCGCGGTAGGGATGAGTAGCAACTGTGATGGAGGTAGTGCACCTATCGCCACAATGCGTCACACGCGTAATAATAAGAGAGGGGAGTGCGGTGCATATGATGTCTAAAAACAAATCTCACTCTGGAAGGCAATATTGCAGCTCTTATAAATTAAGTTAGAATTCTTACTATGGTACTAATCTCCACGCTTTTGTTGGATGTTAAATTAGTACATAGGCGTTTGGAACAAAACCCTGTTCTGCCCCAGCAGGCATGATAAAGTGTCGGCCTTTCAACATCGCTGCAGAGCCCTTGTAATGAATTTCACTCCAGGTATATGGTGTAGTATGTGCTGAATTGTTATGTTTCATCCCTATAAACTGTATAAACTTCACTGCGATATCTCCGAATATTTCTTAAATACTTAAGCCTTTTTGCCCGTATGGTACGATGTTCGATTAGAATTTGTCTGTCACACTTAGCGCTTTTTTCATATAAATCCTGGCTTCAAAGTAACTCTTTTTCATGTTCAAGAAACTGCATTGGAAGTCAGCTGAATTTTGAAGATTCATAACCACGTTCTTCAAAGTTGGTCTTTGTTTTTCTGTGCTTTAAAACTTATTCATAGTTCGCCTAACTACTTCTGAATTAAAACATCCAAATTAGATTTTGTGCATGTTCCTAATCTTTGTTTACTGGGCATAGAGAAGAACGCTGTTGCACTAGCACCAATGGGCTTTCTTTCCTTAACTCTCTTAAACTGCTTTCAGACACAACTGTTGCCTCAGATGCCCTTTGCCAGATTTTTGTGGCAGACCTAGACCATTGTTCCTTTTTTATGAATCTATAGATATTGGTTATTACTTCTTGTGTATATAAATGTAGCACTTTCTTTCCTAATGTGCTGCTAGGAGGCGTCATTTCTAAACGCTTTCTTAGAACCAGGAGACACGCACGTTTTGAAACAAGCTGTAGTATTACCGAATATCTCTGCACGTGTTTACTCGCTCGCAACTGGTGCGCAAATGACCTGTCCTCCCCTCTAGTTGCAACCGTTCTGAAGTGGACTCGTCCAGATACCACTGCGCATCGCTCTCCATCTGTCAAGATATAAAAAATACATCTGTACTAAGCTGGCATACGTTGCATGCGAGCGTGTCAACGTTGCTTCTTGGTGGTAACCATGAAACCTGGACACCACCAGGTGTTAATTGTGCCTAATAAATATATTGTGTTACTGGAGCTCAAGCCAGGATGTGCTGGTACTGTCTGGCCGCTCTATCTCCGGCTCTGACAGTTCTCGAGAGGGGGAAGCGCGTTGTTGCCAGTTCTTTAGGGGGAATTTCAAGCAGAGGAACATCTCACGCATTTGCAGATCGTAACTTCGTAAATGAACGTGGACAACGTGTATATACATGATCCCAGAATAGTTGCATATGGAGACAATATACCATTTACTGGAAAAGAAATAACAAAAAGCTACTTCGCACGAGTGGGAAATTCCTTTCTCATATAATATTGATATACATGTCGCCTTATAGCATCCTTTTGAAAAGCATCAAGTGAAGCTTTAAGGCTGCCTCATTGCCTTTGCTTTCCCGGTGTACGCAGAACTGGAGACGGCGAACTTAAATCAGCTGGCACTTTTCCTTGGTCACATTCTTTCCACCTTCAAGGCGTCACAAACTCTCTCCAGCACCTTGGTAACAGGTAGTAGAGGTCCACCAGTGTCACGCTCCTTCTCGAAGTACTCACGTAGCCTTGAATATAAATTCACGGCTTTGGCTCTTATAAGAGCCGATTTTTTCTTGAATTCTGACGAACCAGTAGCCATATTACTAAAATAGCGATAGTAATAAGACTTACAGACGCTACAAATCGGAATTCACGCACACACAACAAATTAAACAAACCACCAGCGCGAGATCCAAAAGCAACTAAGAGCCACGTGGTCCACACAAAATTGCAGCGGCAACACGGTGCTGGATTTGCAAGCCACGCCTAGCAGCGACAACGCTGATTGGCGCTAGCAGACAGTTTTAACTTCCTAACCACGACACCGGATGTACAGACTCCCAGTACCACCAACAGAAGCAGTTGGTGTGCGTGAAAGGTGGGAACGAAATATTCGAATAGAGTGATGTTATAAGGAATATCTTGCATGATAATGAAATTACAAGTTATATTTCAATGTTTTGAAGCTAATATAATACTATAATCTCATTATAAAGATAATTCTGACGATATGTTTTCAATTACTCGGTATTATATGTTGGTACTATTAACCTTCCCCCTCCACCTCCCGCAACCGCTAAATGTCAGAGCCGGAGATAGAGCGGCCGGACAATAGTCATGTGTCTCACGCTTGAGGTGGGTTCTACTTAAATTATACGTCCTAGTTTCCTAGTCTTGTCAAATGTTAGTAGTGGGATATATTAATGCAAACTATGAGTTTAGTATTCCTCTCTTCCGACGTGGCCGTTCGTTATCGTCGTGTTCCTTACCCTGTTTATGTCGTCTGAGTGCCCTACTCCATATGCAGTCGCCCGCTGTCACTGCGCCTGTAGGACACGGAGGGAGGCCCTCAGATTTCCGGACCGCCTTAACTACTGTCAAGGACCTGAAGAGCTCTGTTGCGGGCAGTGTTCTCAAAAAGTAATTAGAAGAAAAAGATTAGTACAGCCTAACGATCTGTGTCAGTTATTTCTGAGAAGGTTGTCTAGAAAGTTCTGTACGTCGTCGTCATCGTCGTGTTGTGTGAGTGTACTCTCGAATAGAGATAGTGGTCGTGTGTAAATGTTTATTTCTGTGGTGTAGTTTCCTAAGCGTATTATTAGAGCGTTGCGGCGTCTCTCTAGGTTTTTGTAAGTCGTAAGTTAGTTTCTTAATGAACTCTTCTACTGTGTACATCTTTAATTCGTTATGTAATAAGTCAGCAGGTGCTGTGTGAGGTACTGTCGCTATCATGTGTACAGCTGTGTTTTGAAGTGTTTGTAGTTTCGGTATATATGTTTTAGCGGCATACCCCAACGCCGGAGTCACATAGGTGAAGATAGTTCTAATAATTGCCTTACTTAGGGTGACTCCTATGTTCATGTTTATTTGCGAGTTCATATTTATGAGAGGGTAGAGCTTGCCTAGTTGGGCATTTGCTTTTCTCCCGATTTGGAGGATGAGAGGGTAGAGCTTGCCCAATTGGGCATTTGCTTTTCTCCCGATTTGGAGGACGTGATTTTTTCAGGTCAGTCCTTGGTCCATCTTTAGTCCAAGCTAAGTGACTGATTCCTTGCACTCAGTATTTTCTCCGAATATAGAGTGGGGAAAGCTGATGTCTTCCGAATTTGTGGTTGAGCTTTTTGGTAAATATTACGGCTTGCGTTTTCTTTGGGTTTCCTTTAATGCGCCATTTTGTGATTATTAGGCTATTTAGAGTATTTTGAAGCCTCCGGTGTATGAACTCTAGTTTGGCAGATTGTGTCACTATTACTGTATCTCTGCGTAAACATACAAATTTGTGTAATCCGATTTGGGATGTTGTTTATGATTCTGTTAAAAACAATCGGCCCCAATATACTTCCGTGAGGGACTCCGGCTTTGATTTGGTGGGGGGCCATAGGTGGTTGTTAACTTGTTAACATTGGAATTTGCGGTCGTATAGATAGTTCTCTATAAGTGTTATTATTATGTTGCGTATGTTCATTTGTTTTAAGCTTTTTGAGTAATCCTGCGCGCCACACTGTCAAATACTCTTTCTACATCTAGCAAGGGTACCCCTGTTGATTTGCGAATGTTAAATCCATGATGTAACAACTTAGGCTTTCACGGCCGGCGTCAATCCAGTAATATGTAGAAGTTTCCGGGCTTACTGTTCATGATATAGTAGGAAAACCTAGTTTGCCATGAGTCCTCTGAGGATGCTCGACGCACGTACGAGCGAAATGTCAGGAACTTCAGTTTTTCCTACTAGACCACGGCCAGTAAGCCCAGAAACTTCTACATATTACTGGGTTAAATCCTTGAGTTATGTACTCTGTGGCTCTGAGTAGTTGCAGTGTTGTGAAGTGCTTGGCTCTAATTCCAAAGTGCTCTGGGATTGTAACGTTTTGTTTGATTAATTGACTGTTCAGTTGTTTTAGTATAACCTTTCTGAGACGGTAGGTTAACTGCTAGTAAAAGGGCTTGAAGCCTGCTAAACACACCTCTGAGTAAACTTCAAACAGTCTCTCCCACCCAATATAGATAGAATGGAGCACCAAGAACTACAGCAGTTAAAGAACTCAACAAAATTAGTAAGAGTATGAAATGTAACTTTTAGCTCTGCCAGGGTAAGCACGAGGTGCTACAGTAATGATACGCTTAATCTTCTATTGCACTATTAAACTTTATGGGAAAGCTTTTACACGAGTCAAATTTTGTTCCGTCTCTTCACATATGACCGCATTCCCTAGGTTATGACGCATAGGTTAATATGTGTTTATGAACGGGATGACAGGGTCCTGTGTTACCGAAACTTTGGTCGTGTTAGATTACCTGGATTAGTGTGTCTATACGTACGGGATGACAGTGCCCTGTGTTGTCATGAAAGAGGCACTATCCATTTCAGCCATAATAATTACGTACTTGCAACACCTGAATCCTTTCTTTACTTTACAACTTGAACATAGCTATATATACAAAATGTATACACACTTTGAACCTCATAGAAATTTTATTTCCGTGCTACAAAGTACAGTTTTTGAGAAAAAGTAATTTATCTTTCTTCAATATATGGCGCGAAATTGTCACTAGTTATTCATCCCAGTTAGTAGCAAGGACGTTCCTGAACGATGGCGGATATATGTTCGAGCTTTATTATTTGTTTCAGAATTTGAAACAACGAAAAAAATTACTGCCGTCTGAGGACTACTCGAAGTTAGAATTTAAATAATAGACAGTGTTTTTACGATGTGAGGACACTTTATAGAGAACTGATAACATTGAAAACTTAGGAACATATCTGGGTAGTGAGGCAGAACGGAGTATACTTGTTTCCTATCTAGTAGATAGCACAATCTACCGGTAACTGTCAAAACTACGCCATCTCAATCACAGCTACTAATACACGTCAGTTGGCTGCCATAACAGAATCTGTTGTGTGCGAGTTGTGTGTTGGATACGCTTAGAAGCAGTTTTTACAAGATTCGTGATATCTTTCAAGGCATGTAAATACATCATATCTACATTTAAATAAAAAAACAATAATTACTATGGAATACAACAATTAATTTACTTCTAAATCCACGTTTTTCGCTAAGTTATCTTTGAATATCGAACCATTGACAAGCATTGACCTAAGCTTATGTTTATGGGGCAATATGGGTGGGCATAACAGGATACTACCCCATTATACCCTGGTGTAAAACAGCTTTGTGTGTTATTCATATGATTGACTACCCATGTTTCATGTGATTTCGGAATGGTGCGTAATTACGTAAAGAAGTCACAGAGGCAAGAGTGATCTTTAGTCTCAATGGAGGGGGGGGGATGTGAATGCTGTACTTGATGGTTCAATGGGGTACAAAAGGGCAGCTAGTCAATTTCAAGTGCACGAAACAACTCTCGAACGCTACGTTAAGAAGAAACGAGATAATCCTGAGTATGTGTTAAAAATGTTCTCACAGGCTGCAGCCGCTAGATGTTTCTTTCATGAAACCACTAATCAAATATTATGAGGATGAAATTCGCTCCTGGGTTAGATCCAACCCTGGGAAAGCCGTGACGCTGTTTCAGGTTGCATCATTGTTTGGTGCCAGTTATATGCGAGCCTCACTATTGAGCACGGCAGTGAATTGGTTTTGAAAAACAGGAATATGGTCTGAACATCAATGTGTTTGATGAGGCTACCGTCCAAAACGACACATATTGAGCTTTCTTCTGGAGTTCCTGATGATGTCAATCCTTCACTGAGATGTCTGTTGTCTCTGGTGCACCTATGGGGAGAGAAAACATTGAGATGCCAAGCTGTAGTAGTTTCCAGAGTTCCAGCCCAGAAAATATCACACCCATTCCAAAGGTAGGTCACAAAAACGTTTGGAAAAACAAAAACAGGGGGAAAAGCACAATACTGACAACATCCCCTGTAAAGAACCGCTATTGAATGCGGAACAAGAAAAAATAAATAAAAACCTGTAAAAAGCCGTTTTGCTCTACCAGAAAGCGAAACAAAACGGGAATCCTCGAAAGGTAGGCCTAGATTTCCTAATCCTCCTGTATCCAAAAGTCCCATAAGTCATATGTCTGCTGGTAACAGGAAAGAAGTAGCAAAAGACGATGAAGATGATTGTCTCTACTGCCACGATTATTCAGAAGGAGTTTAGGTTAGATATTCCTGCTGCCTGCAGTGGGCTCATAATTCTTGTGCAGGTGTTGCAAGTGATAATGAAGATGTTGTACATATTTATGCATATTGTGAGAAGTGAATTAAATGTAAAAAAGTAAAAAAACTGATCAAAAATTGGTCAAAGAAAAATACCCCTTACTTCCCCACCTATAGGGCAAAACGGGGCAAAGTACTAATTATGTATTTGGCGTGATAGCTACTCCCATTTGTTGAGAGTGTCTATTTAAGTTATGTTTTTCAGGTAATTGTGCAATAATAAACACATTTCCAGCAACAAAATGTTCAAATGTGAAATATAGATACACAAATATTAAGTACCCTGTCCTGCCCCATGTTCCCCTATCAGGTCATTAGCTTCTGTTATTAAATTGACATTAAACTAGCAATCATTTTATCTAGTTCAAAATGATCAATTGTCCATCACTAAACACATTGCCTTATCTAATATTCAGTTAACATCATACAGATCTGCTTGACGAATCCCTGCTTATGAAGCTAACTCACGTCTTACACGCAGTAACGTAGTACAACTGCCACATTAGCAAACATCGACAACTATTCCAGTTACGTGTTCTCGTTTCTATCAACTAAAACAAATGACTCGTCCTCATCACCTCAGGTATGCCAACCTTTATAGAATGAATCCTATTCACTGTGGCGACCTCGATTTTTACCATTGAACAGAAATGTATGACACTAAGACACCTTCAGATTGCAACTATGTTACGCTAAAAACGAGTAATTATCAAACTTTCTCTTCAAAATATTTCTTTCATATCTTTTCTAGAAAATATTGACATATTTTATTTTTCAATCAGTAGGGTAATTTGGAGTATTTGGAAACAGACCCAAAAGGGCAAGATGGCGGCCGTGCGCAATCTATGAAATTAAAGGGTTTATCCTCCTATTTATATTATTTTTGCTGTATGTACTTAGACTCTTTTGGTGTATTTAGGTTCCTTTGTGGGCATCTTTAGTCGCTTTTTTATGTATTAAGAGGCTTTTGGAGCGTATTTAGAGTATTTTTGGAGTGTTTAAGGGCTTTTGGAGCACATTGAGAGGCTTTTTGTGTAATTTAGAAGTTTTAGATATGTATTTAGAGTCTGGTGAGGCGTATTTAGACTCTTTTTGGTGTATTTAGAGGCTTTCGGGGCGTATTTAGAGAATTTTGCAACGTATTTACTGGCTTTTTGGGCTACTATAGAGGTTTTGGAGACGTATTTAGGAGCTTTTAGAACATATTTCCTGGCTTCTTGTTGTATTTAGAGGTTGTAGAGGCGTTTTTAGTGGCTTTAGCGACGTATTTACTGACTTTTTGCTGTATTTAGAGAATGTAGAGGTGTTTTAGTGGCTTTATCGACGTATTTCTTGGTTTCTTGATGTATTTAGAGGTTGCGGAGGCGTTTTCAGTGACTTTAGCGACGTATTTCCTGGCTTCTTGCTGTATTTATAGGTTGTAGGCGTTTTTAGTGGCTTTAGCAACGTATTTACTGACTTTTTGCTGTATTTAGCAGCTTTCATCATGTATTGAGGGGCTCTGGAGGACATATTTAGTGGCTTTTTGAAGTATTTAGGCTCTTCTTGGGATGTATTTAGGGTCTTTTTGGTGTATTTAGTGGAATTTTTGAAGTTTTGATAGCTCCTTAGGATGTATTTAGAGGATTTGTGTAGGTATCTAGTGTCTTGCGGTGTACATTTAGTGTCTTTTGCTGTATCTAGATGCTTCTGAGACGTATTTACAAAACTTTTTTGGTGTTTCTGGGGTCTTTTGGGGCATATTTTATCCCTTTTTAATGTATTCAGAGGCTTCTGGAGTGTATATAGAGACCTTTGCAACCTATTTAGTATCCTGAGGGGTGCATTAGTGACCTTATGGTGTAATTTAGAACTTCTTAGGAGGTATTTAGAGGCTTTTGGGGCGTATTTACTATATTTTAGTTATACTTAGTTGACTTAGACTATATTTTATGTACTGTAGTTCATGATTTTCTTTAACCATTTCAAAACGTTTACTCCTCATTTGTAATCGGTATTTCTATCAGTTTAACCTACACTTATGCCTTACTATTTCATCCCATTATAAGCTACCCTAACCTAAACTAACCTAACATAACCTAAGCTAACCTAACCTAACACTTCAACCTAACCCAAGTCCTACACCTATGCTTTACTATTTCATTCCATTATAAGCTAACCTAACCTAACCTAACTAACCTAACCAAAACTAACCTAACCTAACCTAAACTAACCCAACATTTTAACCTAACCCAAGTCCTTCACTTATGCTTTACTATTTCATCCCATTATAACCTAACCTAACCTAAGTTAACCCATAGCCTAACCTAACCCAAGTCCTTCACTTATGCTTTACTATTTCATCCCGTTATAACCTAACCTAACTGTGCTTTTGGCTACATGGTTACATTTTGTGATTACGTCGGTTAATTCTATAAGTTGCTTCTATACTCACATTGGTAGTTTGGCTACATTGGCTAATTGATCAGGTGTGGTTACCTAACCGATCTTTGTGTTTCTTTTGAAGCATTTGTTTTTCACATTGTATTCTTTGCACTTACTTCCCTTCCACTCTATCCTCTTTAATGAAGCTTTAAACCTAACACTAATACTCTAACCACCGATATTGAAGTACTTATAGATTAGTTTTATGCGGAATATTTTGTAAATTCTCTTATGATATCCCCCTCCCAAGCTTTTACTGGTGTTTGTATAACGTAAATCAGGGTATACTTAGCTTGTAGTACAATGGTAGACGCCTCTCCTCTTTTATCTGGGCTGGAGACCAGCATTAGAATGTAATCCTAGTGGCAGAGTTAACGCCTTACTCCATTTTTCTCATTTCGTTTCTTCCTCAGGCGTCTTGGGAGTCCTAGGATAGATGCCACTTGTGTAACTATTCATTCTGTAGGATAGCTTATAGAGATCACCATTATCTTCTAATCCTGTTGTCCCCCTCTTGCATTCTTTTTGCAACTCTATTATGCCCGTAGGCGTATGTTGATACTCCATCTTCAGCAATCACTCTCTTGTCATCATGACTGAATGTCAGTTTGTAAATGCTGTTGGAGATACTACTGATAAAGCCTTCAAAACGCAAAATCAAGCAATATTTTTGGAAAGTGACTTGGACGCCATCTTGGAAAGGAAATTCAAGAAACTTTGTACTGAAATGGAGGAAAGTCACTTTGCAAAAATATTGCTTGATTTTGCGTTTTGAAGGCTTTATCAGTAGTATCTCCAACAGCATTTACAAACTGACATTCAGTCATGATGACAAGAGAGTGATTGCTGAAGATGGAGTATCAACATACGCCTACGGGCATAATAGAGTTGCAAAAAGAATGCAAGAGGGGGACAACAGGATTAGAAGATAATGGTGATCTCTATAAGCTATCCTACAGAATGAATAGTTACACAAGTGGCATCTATCCTAGGACTTCCAAGACGCCTGAGGAAGAAACGAAATGAGAAAAATGGAGGAAGGCGTTAACTCTGCCACTAGGATTACATTCTAGTGCTGGTCTCCAGCCCAGATAAAAGAGGAGAGGCGTCTACCATTGTTCTACAAGCTAAGTATACCCTGATTTACGTTATACAAACACCAGTAAAAGCTTGGGAGAGGGATATCATAAGAGAATTTACAAAATATTCCGCAAAAAACTAATCTATAAGTACTTCAATATCGGTGGTTAGAGTATTAGTGTTAGGTTTAAAGCTTCATAAAAGAGGATAGAGTGGAAGGGAAGTAAGTGCAAAGAATACAATGTGAAAAACAAATGCTTCAAAAGAAACACAAAGATCGGTTAGGTAACCACACCTGATCAATTAGCCAATGTAGCCAAACTACCAATGTGAGTACAGACGCAACTTAAAGAACTAACCGACGTAATCACAAAATGTAACCATGTAGCCAAAAGCACAGTTAGGTTAGGTTATAACGGGATGAAATAGTAAAGCATAAGTGAAGGACTTGGATTAGGTTAAAATGTTGGGTTAGTTTAGGTTAGGTTAGGTTAGTTTTGGTTAGGTTAGTTAGGTTAGGTTAGTTAGGTTAGATTAGCTTATAATGGAATGAAATAGTAAAGCATAAGTGTAGGACTTGGGTTAGGTTGAAGTGTTAGGTTAGGTTAGGTTAGGTTAGCTTAGGTTATGTTAGGTTAGTTTAGGTTAGGGTAGCTTATAATGGGATGAAATAGTAAGGCATAAGTGTAGGTTAAACTGATAGAAATACCGATTACAAATGAGGAGTAAACGTTTTGAAATGGTTAAAGAAAATCATGAACTACAGTAAATAAAATATAGTCTAAGTCAACTAAGTATAACTAAAATATAGTAAATACGCCCCAAAAGCCTCTAAATACCTCCTAAGAAGTTCTAAATTACACCATAAGGTCACTAATGCACCCCTCAGGATACTAAATAGTTTGCAAAGGTCTCTATATACACCCCCAGAAGCCTCTGAATACATTAAAAAGGGATAAAATATGCCCCAAAAGACCCCAGAAACACCAAAAAAGTTTTGTAAATACGTCTCAGAAGTATCTAGATACCGCAAAAGACACTAAGTGTACACCGCAAGACACTAGATACCTACACAAATCCTCTAAATACATCCTAAGGAGCTATCAAAACTTCAAAAATCCACTAAATACACCAAAAAGACCCTAAATACATCCCAAGAAGTGCCTAAATACCTCAAAAATCCACTAAATATGTCCTCCAGAGCCCCTCAATACATGATGAAAGCTGCTAAATACAGCAAAAAGTCAGTAAATACGTTGCTAAAGCCACTAAAAATGCCTGCAACCTATAAATACAGCAAGAAGCCAGGAAATACGTCGCTAAAGTCACTGAAAACGCCTCCGCAACCTCTAAATACATCAAGAAACCAAGAAATACGTCGATAAAGCCACTAAAACACCTCTACATTCTCTAAATACAGCAAAAAGTCAGTAAATACGTCGCTAAAGCCACTAAAAACGCCTCTACAACCTCTAAATACAACAAGAAGCCAGGAAATATGTTCTAAAAGCTCCTAAATACGTCTCCAAAACCTCTATAGTAGCCCGAAAAGTCAGTAAATACGTTGCAAAATTCTCTAAATACGACCCGAAAGCCTCTAAATACACCAAAAAGAGTCAAAATACGCCTCACCAGACTCTAAATACATATCTAAAACTTCTAAATTACACAAAAAGCCTCTCAATGTGCTCAAAAAGCCCTTAAACACTCCAAAAATACGCTAAATACGCTCCAAAAGCCTCTTAATACATAGAAAAACGACTAAAGATGCCCGCAAAGGAACCTAAATACACAAAAAGAGTAAGTACATACAGCAAAAATAATATAAATAGGAGGATAAACCCTTTAATTTCATAGATTGCGCACGGCCGCCATCTTGCCTTTTTGGGTCTGTTTCCAAACACTCCAAATTACCCTACTACATACATATTCTATCTACTCCCCTTTTCGCCTATATCTCCTGAACCAATCAAGATATCGCGGTGAAATAACCTCTAATACATTTTTCATAACAGGGCGCATCTTTTAAGACCTCGCGGAAGTTTATCAATGGCTCTGATTCGAATCCCGTGCAAATCACTGCATTTATTATTCTTATAACTCCGAAACCGTTAATAATAGCGACCTCGGATAAACTTTATTGCTTTTACATCGTTAAGGAGCATCTGCTGACTTTCTTTCGTATACCTGGGTACCTTGGTTCGAGTCCTGAATCCGTAAACCTGAATATCTCCGTAACCAATGGGTTTAGAGCGATGAAATAAACTTTATGTGGTAATAATTATCGTAGTTAATCATATCCTAGAAGTGTGTAGCTGAGGGGTTCTTTGTTCGAGTCCCGAATCGGAAAATTTAAATATTTTTTAAAACAATGGGCCCAGAGCAATTAAATAAACTTTAAAGTGCTGCTTTAAGATCAGTGAGGTAATAGACATACCCACGCGGCACGCGCCAACCTATAATGACGTCATAGCCACACCCCTATGCCACGCGCCAACTCTAAATGATGTCATAGCCAGGGCCGTCTCACACGCGCCATAAATGACGTCACAGCCACACCCTAAATGGCACGCAACCGAAACGAATCTCATACTCACCCCTCAATGACGTGCGCCTTAATGACGTCACAGAATGGACTCAACATGTTAAAATCTCTCAAAGACATGCCGCTAATTGGATTACAATGTAATCTAATTATCACACTCCTTTGTCCTTACAAAATACCGTCCGACCCGTGACACGTGTCATAAATGACGTCGCAGCCTTCCCCCACCACCCTGAAAGCACGGTACTTTTTCTCCACTAATTTTTAGTCTATATCTCCTGTATCCTTCAAGATATCGAAATGTAATAAACCATAATGAGTCTATAATAAAGCATCGTATCCCAAAGGGTAGCGTTTACCTTAACAATGGTCCTGGAATCGACTCTCGCACATATCAATACCTTTATTATTCTTATAACCTGGAAACTATTTGCGATAGAAAATTTAAATAAACTTTATTAATTTCATACTGTTAAGGAGCGTCCACTAGCTTTATGCCGTACACCCGGTGTCCTTGGTTCGAGTCCTGAATAGGTTTATTTTAAGATATCTGTAAGCAGTGGGTCTGGAATTATGGAATAAAGTATAAAAACATAAATTATACCAGAAAAGTTGTTGAAATGGTAATTTACGCAGATAGGACCTCGGTTCGAATCTCTGTGGTATATTTGAAATAAGCCTCAAAATATACATACTTTAGGCTTGTCATCAAGCTGAAAACGTTTCCAATATTAGAAATATCAATCTATACGTATCTTATATGCAGAAATTTGTTAAATTTGACTAAAAAACCTTAAATATTTGAACTCTCTGAAACCCTCACAATACAATAATTTCTCTAAAGGTTATGCTAATATGCTTAATTAAATATAATTACTTGATCAAATTTAGAAAAATGAGTAAAACTATCATAAGAGGGGACGGATGGAAGCGGTTAAGAAGAAAAATGGGATTAAGGAGCGTCTTTGAAGCTATATTAGCTAATGAGTTGTAAATGATGTGCATTACTGTTTACCGTGAAACTTATAAAATCGCAATTTGTATATTACATAATATTAAATGAGCAATTTCTGAATACCTGTGAATAAAACATCCTTAAACATTGAAGAATGTTGGTTTGTTTGACTTTTCCTAGAATGCTTCTATCCTGATGCTTGCAATATTGGCTCTTTCGTAGCTTTTATGTATACTCATGCGTAAATGATGCATGTTGAAACCTGCCGTAGAAAGCCAGACATTCTGTCTCCAATTGTTCGTGACGTCAGCGGTCCTCCGTATACCTGGGTTTGGGTGATGAAATCTAACGAAACCGGTTTGCTTAAACGTTTGGAGGTGGGAGAGATTCTTTAAGGGGTGGTAGCAGTGGTAGGGGTGGGGGTGGGAGCAATAGAGGCTGAAATATTTTTTTTTCTTTATTTCCCTTTGTTTTAATCATGCAGTTATGGTAAATGGATTTGATATGACGACGATGATGCTGCTTTTGATCATGATGGTCATATATAATTATAATAAAGGTAGAGGTATTACTCGTGAATTTTTAATTCCTTTTTTCTCCGATAGTAGCACCGTTTTCCAACCCTCGTGGTGGGGATGATGAAGTTTTCTTTTAGGTTCGCTCTAATTGTATAAGTAGAGCTTAATCGAGATTAGTTGTCATTGCGCTAGTGTGTTTCTTGCTTAGTGGATCAACTACAACTGTGAAATCCGAGTATAACGGAGTGTTGATAAGATATCAAGGTGTAGAAAAGAAATGAAAAGTGTATGAAACAGTTAGTGAGCGACATATTCATACACGAATTAATTTGATTAGTGCTACGATGTGGAACACTAAAGTGATGGAATCTCTTTTAAATTCTATACCGGAATACAAGTGTAGCAAATGTGGGAAGTGTTTCCTGAGGAACTACCACAAAAAGAGGCATGAACTGGCTTGCGGTCAGTATTATGAATGTAAGCATTGCAGAGAGGTTTATGGTACTGAGCATCGCAGAGATGCACATCAAGAACGTTGTGGTAGAATTGCTGCCAAGAAAATCAAGATTGAGCCTACTGAACATAAATTGCTCTTAATGGTTCCTGATGAAGATGATGTCATTGAATACGAGACAGCTTTTCAAGATCGGCTGAAATCATATTTCATACAGTGTAGTACACGCCAAGATCTGTCTACGTATCTCCGAGAGTCGAAGCAGCGGATAATTCAAGCCATTCAGAAGGAGCTAAGGATTCATAAAAGTATTAAATGTAACATCGTGACTGAATGTCAGTTTGTAAATGCTGTTGGAGATACCACTGATAAAGCCTTCAAAACGCAAAATCAAGCAATATTTTTGGAAAGTGACTTGGACGCCATCTTGGAAAGTAAATTCCAGAAACTTTGTACTGAAATGGAGGAAAGTCAACTTAAGGGAAGCAACTGGGCTTTATTAGCTGTTGACGGTGTTCGAGTTAGAATTAATAGGAATAATGCGCTAAGAGGAAGCAGTTACATCCCTCTACCGCCATCTTTAGAAGCGAAAGAAGCCTGCATAAATCCACAGAACTATGAAGATGAAAAATGTTTCATGTACGCCATACTTGCCAAATTCATTCAAAGGAATCCTCATCGTGTTAACAAATATAAGGATCTTCAAGAAAGATATGACTTTACCTGCGTCTCGTTTCCTACGGGCTTGACTGATATCCCTAAATTTGAACGGAGAAATAACATCTCTATAAATGTTTTCGGACTAGATGAGAAAAATCAAGTGTTTCCTATGAAGGTTATCGATGAAGAACTGTCTGACCATCGTGACCTGCTTTTATTAAGTGATGCAGCTGGACGTCATCATTACGTCTATATAAAGAATTTCGAGAGACTTGTTCATCAACAAAAAACTATACGTCGGGGAAAGATCTACATCTGCAAACGCTGTTTTACGCACTTTGATGATCGAAATGGAGGCTTTGAGAGGTTAAATAAACATAAACAAATATGTAGCCAACACGGAGTTGCTAAGATTGTTATGCCAACTAAGGAGAAATCTATTGTTAGATTCAAGAATTATGAAAGGATGCTGAAATTACCTTATGTCATCTATGCTGACTTTGAAAGCATTCTTACTCCTTATCAGGGGTGTTCTTCTAATCCCGAAATGTCTTATACTGTTCCATATCAGAAGCACATTCCTATGAGTTTCTGTGTTTATGTTAAACCCTCAGCTACAATTGAAGGTTTACAGACTGATCTTCCTACAGAACCCTATGTATATCGTGGTTATGATGCTGCATCGAAGTTTATGGAGTATGTAAGTTCTCTCGCAAAGAAGATTAATGGTGTATATAAAACTGGTGCTCCATTAACTCTAACAGATGAGCAGCAGAAATCATTCGAATCTTCTACAGAATGCTACCTATGTGGTAAAGAATTTACCGGAGATAATTGGAAAGTACGGGATCATGATCATATAAGTGGAGAATATCGAGGAAGTCTACATAATCAGTGTAATCTAACCTGCAAAACGCCTAATTATATTCCCGTCTTCATACATAACCTGAGTGGATATGACTCCCATTTTATTGTTAAGGAATTAGGCTGTACTAGCGATAGAGTAGAAGTTATTCCTAGCTCTGAGGAAAGTTACATATCATTTTCCAAGTACGTTGGAAATATAAAACTTCGCTTTATGGATACCTACCGCTTCCTTAGTACCAGCTTGGATAAACTAGCAAAAAATCTAACATCACATCCTGAAACCCTAAAGCACTTTGAAGCAGTGCAGGTGGAACTGATGACACAAAAGGGTGTTTTCCCCTATGATTACGTTACATCGTGGGATGTTTTAAATGAAACAGAACTTCCTCCGAGGGAGACATTCTACAACAAGCTGAACAAAGAAGAAATTAGTGATGGAGAGTATGAACACGCAAAAAGTGTATGGAGACCGTTCAACATTAAAACATTAGGAGAGTATAGCGATCTCTATCTAACTTCAGACGTTCTTCTATTAACTGATGTGTTTGAAACATTCAGAGGCCAGACCCTAAAAACGCATAAAGTAGATCCTGCACATTATTTTACATCTCCTGGACTTACGTGGGATGCAATGCTGCTGTATACAGGAATTGAACTAGAATTGCTGCAGGATTACGATCAGCTACTCATGGTTGAATCAGGTATAAGAGGAGGATTATGTCAAGTTTCTCATCGGTGTGCGAAGGCTAACAACATCTACATGAACGAGTATGACTCAAGTAAGCCCTCTCAATATATTACGTACGAGGACGCAAAAAACCAATATGGTTGGGCAATGTGCCACGCCCTTCCTTATGGGGGTTTTGAGTGGGTTTCTCCTGCAGATATTAACCTAAAAACACTACGAGAAGATGACCCACTCGGCTACATTTTAGAAGTAGACCTTGAATATCCTACAGAACTTCATGACCTGCATAATGATTTACCATTCCTGCCTGAGTGTATCAAGCCTAAGAACTCGTCTACAAAGAAGCTAATTCCACACCTTGGATCACGAACTAAGTATGTGGTGCATTACATGATCTTGAAGCAAGCCCTTGATCATGGGTTAAAACTGATAAAGATTCATCGTGTGCTACAATTTCAACAGTCGTGCTGGTTAAAGCCTTATGTCGAATTCAATAACCGGCTACGACAAGGATCTAACAATGATTTTGAGAAGGATCTGTACAAACTTTTTAACAATGCTATGTTTGGAAAAACTATGGAGAATATAAGAAATCGACTGAATATACGACTTGTTACCGATTCGAAGACATTGGAAAAGCTGGTTGCTAAGCCCACGTTTATTGATCGAACTATATATGGACCTAATCTGGCTGCAGTACACATGGCTTCGCGGGAGATAGTGTTCAACAAACCTATATACATCAGGATGTGTGTGCTGGATATCTCAAAGACCTTGATGTATCGATATCACTATGATGTGTTATTGCCGTATTACGGGCTTGAAAATCTAAAACTCATGTACATGGATACAGACTCTTTCATCCAGAGAGTGACTACAAGAGATATATACCAGGATAAGTTACGCTTTCTTGAACATCTGGATACAGCTCATTATCCTCTCGACCATATATGCCATTCTAAAAACAACAGGAAAGTTTTGGGAAAATTTAAAGATGAAGCCTGTGGGAAAATTATTCATCGTTTTGTAGGGCTGAGACCCAAGATGTATGCTCTCGACATGGATGGAAGTGTAATCAAGAAGATTAAAGGCATAAAGCGTAGCGCAATCAAGCAATACGTCAACTTCAATAGCTATGTGGATTGTCTTAAAACCCAAAAGATCCTAAGAACTCCTATGAACCTGATCCTATCCCAAAAACATAATGTTTCTACAGTTGAAGCTAATAAAATATCCCTATCGCCTCATGACGACAAGAGAGTGATTGCTGAGGATGGAGTATCAACATACGCCTACGGGCATTATGGAGTTGCAAAAAGAATGCAAGAGGGGAGCAACTTAGATTAGAAGATAATGGTGATCTCTATAAGCTATCCTACAGAATGAATAGTTACACAAGTGGCATCTAACCTAGGACTCCCAAGACGCCTGAAGAAGAAAGAATAAATGAGAAAAATGGAGGAAGGCGTTAACTCTGCCACTAGGATTACATTCTAGTGCTGGTCTCCAGCCCAGATAAAAGAGGAGAGGCGTCTACCATTGAACTACAAGCTAAGTATACCCTGATTTACGTTATACAAACACCTGTAAAAGCTTGGGAGGGGGATATCATAAGAGAATTTACAAAATATTCCGCATAATCTATAAGTACTTCAATATCGGTGGTTAGAGTATCAGACAGTGTTAGCTTTAAAGCTACATATAAGAGGATAGAGTAGAACGGAAGTAAGTGCAAAGAATACAATGTGAAAAACAAATGCTTCAAAAGAAACACAAAGATCGGTTAGGTAACCACACCTGATCAATTAGCCAATGTAGCCAAACTGCCAATGTGAGCACAGAAGAAACTTAAACAATTAACCGACGTAATCACAAAATGTAACCATGTAGCCAAAAGCACAGTTAGGTTAGGTTATAACGGGATGAAATAGTAAAGCATAAGTGAAGGACTTGGGTTAGGTTAGGCTATGGGTTAACTTAGGTTAGGTTAGGTTATAATGGGATGAAATAGTGAAGCATAAGTGAAGGACTTGGGTTAGGTTAAAATGTTGGGTTAGTTTAGCTTAGGTTAGGTTATAATGGGATGAAATAGTAAAGCATAAGTGAAGGACTTGGGTTAGGTTAAACTGTTGGGTTAGTGTAGGTTAGGTTAGTTTTGGTTAGGTTAGTTAGGTTAGGTTAGGTTAGCTTATAATGGAATGAAATAGTAAAGCATAAGTGAAGGACTTGGGTTAGGTTAAAATGTTGGGTTAGTTTAGGTTAGGTTAGGTTAGTTTTGGTTAGGTTAGTTAGGTTAGGTTAGGTTAGGTTAGGTTAGCTTATAATGGAACGAAATAGTAAAGCATAAGTGTAGGACTTCGGTTAGGTTGAAGTGTTAGGTTAGGTTAGGTTAGCTTAGGTTATGTTAGGTTAGTTTAGGTTAGGGTAGCTTATAAATATGTCCTCCAGAGCCCCTCAATACATGATGAAAGCTGCTAAATACAGCAAAAAGTCAGTAAATACGTTGCTAAAGCCACTAAAAACGCCTACAACCTATAAATACAGCAATAAGCCAGGAAATACGTCGCTAAAGTCACTGAAAACGCCTCCACAACCTCTAAATACATCAAGAAACCAAGAAATACGTCGATAAAGCCACTAAAACACCTCTACATTCTCTAAATACAGCAAAAAGTCAGTAAATACGTCGCTAAAGCCACTAAAACGCCTCTACAACCTCTAAATACAACAAGAAGACAGGAAATATGTTCTAAAAGCTCCTAAATACGTCTCCAAAACTTCTATAGTAGCCCGAAAAGCCAGTAAATACGTTGCAAAATTCTCTAAATACGCCCCGAAAGCCTCTAAATACACCAAAAAGAGTCTAAATACGCCTCACCAGACTCTAAATACATATCTAAAACTTCTAAATTACACAAAAAGCCTCTCAATGTGCTCCAAAAGCCCTTAAACACTCCAAAAATACTCTAAATACGCTCCAAAAGCCTCTTAATACATAAAAAACGACTAAAGATGCCCGCAAAGGAACCTAAATACACAAAAAAGTCTAAGTACATACAGCAAAAATAATATAAATAGGAGGATAAACCCCTTAATTTCATAGATTGCGCACGGCCGCCATCTCGCCCTTTTGGGTCTGTTTCCAAACACTCCAAATTACCCTACTTATGACTTATTAAAGAAAATTTTGGATTTTGTTATACGTTCACAAAACTGAAACAACAGAATGTATAAAAAATAAATCTTATAGAAATCATAGACTGTCAGAGGTATCTACACCTTGCACAACTTCGTCACAACCGAAAGAACCATACCTCATCTTTCAATGTACGAGTATAATTCTTAGAAATGTATTAAAATATAAATTGTATGCCATAGGAAAATCTGCATTTCTACAGTAGGAAAATATTGCAAATTATCGTTTCTCTGCTCAAATATAGTTAATGAGAAAGAATGAGATTTTGAAATTTCTTTACTGCAATTTATTCATCATCCCAATATTTGAAATAGTTTAAATTTTATTAAATTAGTCATACGTTTGTGAAATTAAAAGTTAACGTTCATTTGTTCATTAAAATGTATTGTGAAATAGATCAAATTAAGAAAGATAAAAGATAAAAAGATCACAATGTTATAGAGCGCCTGACTTAAATATTAATTTTCCATCCAACTTCGTGTCTTAGAATTACTATTTGTACTTATATTACTTGTATTATTTTACATTATACAACTCTAAAACTTTCTAGAAAATACTGATATTAGCATGTATAGTTTACTGACCTGAAATGAGAACAGAATGTTTACACTATGATACCTTCTTTAATCCCACCTGTTAGTTCTCAAAGTCCTCTGTAAACGGTTTTTAAAAGTTTATTTTTCTATCTACTTTACATTATTCAAATTCTTTCGTTAGACATTTCTTGCAGGAACGAGGTGTAGGAGGTGGAGCAAAAATAAACATTTTAAAGGCCAATTTATAAAATGTTGTTCTTTTTGCGCATCACAAGAGAAAATGTGTGTTTATTCACATGACGTTCTTTGCCCTCTATCGTACTAGCGGCTGTACAAAATGTTACTACGAAAGTGATTTCTCTGGGGAAAATGTTATTGATAAAGGTCGAATAAGCATTAGTCAAATAATTGAAACCTGGACGCTGTAAGTTTGCCTTGAACGTCTTTATTCTGTTCATGTAATCGTGAACAATGTCAGGACTGTAAGAATACCAAAGTATTGAATCGTTCAAACATTAATAATGATATCTTGGAATTGGCTTATGGCAGGAAAAGTGCTATTTCAAGTACACTTTGTTTAATAGAGAATGTTGAAGAACTACACCGAACTATTTTCAGAGCAAGTGGAGATGTATTAAACAAGTAATTTGAGATAGAAGACTTATGGACTGTTAGTTCAAATGTGGAAGTTATGGCTGTAAGTTTGTAAAATGCCAGTACGACACTGCTAATGATGATACCACATGAGTGCACAACACACAAGAATGAAGAAACGTGTCGGAGCACTCCCTCTGCGGCAATGATTATGGCATTAGCTTTCAAATCATAGGTGTTCGAGTCTCCTTCACTTTTTGTTTTGTTTTGTTTCTTTCTTAATATTTTATCTCAGTTTTGAATTCTTGTATAAATGCACATTTTACGGAGTAAAATGAAAATGTGTAGTGTTTAACGCCCGCTTTTACTACATACGGCACCGTAGGCGGTGACACTAATGATACGTGAGATGAAGATGGAGCACCGGTGGAATGAGATGGCGGGGGAAACTGAAGGCCCCGGAGGAAACTCGCCCCAGCGCCGTGTTGTCCACCACAATTCTCACTTTGCGGTCACCTGGGATCGAACCCGGGCCGCCTTGGTTTACGGAGTAATTTCACCTTGTCAGTGCAATAATTACAATTCTTTCTAACAACGGTAAAATCTTGCTTAATACTTTGCCCATGTTGTAGTCTAAGTAGGACGTGGTTTAAAGGGTAATCGAACTTACATAAAATAAAAAGTAAATGCAACTCTTTACGTTCGGTTTATAGGAACTGCTCGAAAAGGCGACCTGCGTTTTCAATGCAAAGTTGAAAGCGCCGAAGGAACGAATGCGGTACTCTGTACAAAATTCCTTGTGTATGTTGAATAACTTCACATTCTGCTATTATTTGGACAGCTAGATCCTATTCTGAGGTAATATACGTTTCATGCACCAGAGACTTGAGGTGACTCCTGAAAAAGAAATCAATTGAGTTGAGGTCGGAGAGCGTGCTGGCCAAGCTGCGGTTGTACTGCCCAATCAGGTTCACGTTTATAGTTGCGAATTACTATTAGAATTTACGTATAAAAAACACGAAGTAAAACATTAACTACGTTACGCGAACCGAAACTGTAAGACCAGTTTCCGGAGTTACCGGTTGAACTAACCGGACTAATAAAGAAACAGCATTAGAGCAGGCTACATGATACCGGTAGTTAATCGCTGGCAGGTGCTTAGTTCGCGATTTGAGAGATATTTGAGGCATTAAAGATTGAGAACACCAATAACGAGCTACTAAGTATCGATATTTATATACTCGGGAAGCAGTTTTAACGACACTAATACAATTATTTCACCCAGCTTTCTTAAGTACCAACTTATCAGCATTTTATGTAAAAAACTGAAGCTGCTGACAGTGAAGTAAACTAGGTTATTAATAATAACTAAACACTAGTAACACAACTTCACTTATCTTATTTATATCCTGGGACCGGTTTCAAAGCAAACATCTGCTTTATCCTTAGCCACTCAGCTTGACACTCACCCACTAACTGGCTGACTGACCTAAATAAATGATAGTTTGATTTACAGATTGATAAACATACCTCTAAATGAAGAAGAATATAATGCGGAATATAAACATATTGTAAACACTGCTTTAATTAACGGCTTTAATAAAGATTTTATAATCAGAAGAATGGAAAAATTTAAATATCAAAACAATGTTAATGATGTTTCCACTCTTAAAAAAGTAAAAAAGGATTATATTTTCAAAAAAAATTACTTATCATCCATGGGCAAATAAAAAGTTCCAAAAAATTTTCAAAGAAGTGGGTATAATACTAGCACCTTATAATAATTACAGTATAAAGAATTTGCTACAGTTTTCTAAAAAGACAAAATTTCAGACAACAAAAAATCTGGTATTTATCAAGTTAACTGTTTAGAATGCGATAAGATCTATATTGGCAGAACCAAGCGTAATTTAGAAACCAGAGCGAAAGAACATTTTAGAAATATTAAATATAGACAGACCGAGAAATCGGCAGTGGCTGATCATTTTTGGTCATATAATCATGAAGTAAATCCAGAAGTTAAATTATTGAAACAATTGAAGGAACCGATAGATTTAATGGTTTGGGAGAAGATATTTATTTTGAAAAATAAGGATCGCGTAATGAATTTTGATATCCCTCCTATAGACATCATCAATAAGTTTGTGTTGTCCCCGGTAGATGGCAGTTAGATAAGGAGCTATCCTTCAAACTCCGGTAGTGGTCAAGGTCAGTCAGTCAGTTAGTGGGTGAGTGTCAAGCTGAGTGGCTGAGGATAAAGCAGATGTTTGCTTTGAAACCGGTCCCAGGATATAAATAAGATAAGTGAAGTTGTGTTACTAGTGTTTAGTTATTATTAATAAATTATCAGCATTTGATGTCACTTAGGTTCAGAGCAATTAACTGCGCTTTGTTCAGACGCAGACCATGTATTGCCTATCTCAACTTACTTATTAGTCACGCCTACAAACGCTAAAATTATTTAGCTGTACTTGTATACACTTCGTATACATATGGCTACATTTTCAGTGAAGTAGGTCTTAGCATATAGTACCAGTTATGCAACAGTATATAAAATTTCGTCCACAAGAAGAAAACTTCACAGGTTATGCCTTGAAAATTGAGTATATGCATTGCAATTGTCATTAACATATCTTAAATATACGTACTTTAATCAACAACGTTCATACCATTTTGGAGAAAACAAATAAAACAAAAAATTATCCATATAAATATTATGGGTAGAGTTCCTCCTAAAAATATTGGTTTCATATCCTTAGAACTTAAATATATGTTCGGTATCTCTCGGATCTTTGGTTTTTTTAGTTATGCTGCGTATAAACAGACTCACAATGTTCTTAATCTAAAAGTGCTTTTCTGGAGCTAAAAGTGCCTCAAAGCATGTATTTGCGATGAAATATCAACAACTAATCTTTGAGTTGGAGTATAAAAGTCCCTCTACTAACTGCAGGCTCTTTGTTAGCCATTTACGGGTTTAAAATGTGGACTGATGATATTACTAACGCTTTATATGTTGGCAGAGCTACGCATATTCTATCGATGTCACATGTCCCGTTGGAATTGTGTTGGATTACGTCAAACGAAACGGCAGCTGCAGTTTTAAAAATGTCGTCGCCACAAACAAGGAATGTGGACCACAAAGCTTCTGAAGCCACAAATCAACCCCAGTGGCTTCATGAGCATTGGGTGCTGTCACCGTGACCGAATGTTCCCACAACACGCGTTTAACATAGTGATCCGAGAAGTCCCTAGCACTCTGGGAGCACGTTATGGCAATGACAATCAAACTGAACTTGTGTTGCGGATAACCACGACACATTTAAATAATTTGTAAATCCCGACTGGACGTATTATGTAAGCAAATACCGCGCAGCATGGATTTAATCTGCTGCAGAGGGCTTTGTTCTTCATCAGCATATCCGGCATTCTCTTCTGTATCATAATATACTTAGGGATTTCTGAGTTAAGAAAATACTTCAGTTCTTTTGTGTTTACATATTGGTAAAAATAGCTATATTATCTGGCATTGCGGCATTAAGTAAATGAAGACATATTTTTCGTTTTATAAGAAACGAAGGAACATTTATTTTTTGCACTACAAACATTATCGTTCATTTACAATGAAGAAATGAGCTTTTACTTTCGAGAAGTGCTTTTTGGAGTGTTAATTTTTGCTGTGAGTTTTTTTTTATCTAGCTCATAATAATTGGTAACCTCAAGCCACCCAAGTTCAGTTAAATGTCCACCAGTTAATTCAGATCGATATTTACATCTAATGAATGTAAGCGTTGAGTGATGTGTGATTCACACACATAAGTAGTCCCAAAGATTGCCATAAATCTCCTAGCACAGATTTAAAAGTTATTGGAATGGTAGGTCAGCAATCAGCCTATATTAAAATACCATGTTTTATTTGTGAGTGGGATAGTAGTGCCCGAACCGAGCACTGGAGAAGAAAAAATTTGAAGCAGCGAAAGAGTCTCTTGCCAGGAATAAAAAGCGTTTTTCACGAGTGTCTTGTGGACCCAAAAATTGAAGCACTCAAATTCAGAAGTTGTTAAGTCAGTATTTTTGAGAAATCCTGTTAAGCACATGATAAGCACTCTGAATACCAGTTCTGTGATAGTGCTAAAAGATTTGCAGATCATATGTTAGATCGAACATTTATGTCCCTGAAAAGTTGAATGGGCATCAATTACAGAAAAAAAAGTTCCTAAGTCAACCTTTTCGAGTTAGATGCTGTTAAGTCAAATAGTTGCCGCATTAGCCGTTTGGTGGTGCAACCACTGTGCCACCCAAGCTCTTTGATATCAGCTTTTCGTACATTTAGACATTAAACATTTTTAGATATTCCTCAAGTGCAGTTTCAGAAAGTTTATCTATACTTCCGAATATCAGGGCACTCTTTCATGCTTATTGACGGAAGTTTTGGCAGTATTGAGAAAAAGAAACGCTCAATGCATAAAGTCTTAGTCCCTTCCACATGGGTGAAACTGAACAAAGATTCACTACAGAATAAGCGCATTGATGTCCATGTCAAATGTCCACTGAACGATAACGGGGAATATGATGGCACTCCAGTTGAAGCTTTTTACTTCAAAGATGCCCTCGACCATGTCTTTGTTAGAAGTATTCCTGAATTCACTTTAATCCGTGCAGTGTACTTCCAAAGAGGATGTGTACCAGAAGTTCGTCACACAATATCTTCTACACTTTATCCTCCCTAGTCTCTTTTGTAGGGAGTAGTGAGGTTGGAAGCCTTACACAAGGCATGTGATAGCGCGAAAAACACACAAGATAGGCTTCGGAAGATTAAGAACGCAAAATATGATGTTCGTTCACTACTGGAACATGTCACTGTCAGATGGTACCACATTTGATGACACAATATCATATGGAAGTGATGTAGAAGAAGATGTAGTAGAGATGGAGTGATATTTTGATAATGTTGTATGTCAATCCATGAAGTGCATACTGGATTAGTTCATAGTATGAGATGTATTGGTGAAAATAAAGTAATAGTTTATACATGACTACATATTATAATATTGTATAATGGAAGCGCTTTAATATTAAGAATCACAAGCTGTAGGTCAAGTGACTTAACTTTTCATCCATTTTAAATTAAAATTTGTTAAGTCTTAATAATAGAATATCCTGTCACACATGCAACATATGTCAAACCGTTAGAAACACTTCAACACAGTACTTTGTACCTCCAAACGGACCCCTCACATAACATTCTTTCATTTTTATTACTACTTCGGTATTTAAAATTACTTTTGAAAACTTTGAGCAGCTCTCCTGCACAATTTTGAAACAGTGATTAGCAACTTCTGCTTTTGACCACTTTAATTGTTCTCTTACCACCTCTACACACAAAATTAGACTTAACGAAACAATTTTTTTAAGGTTTTAAATAAGAATCACAACTGCTACAAATAGATCTGCAAGAAGTTAACTGAAATACCTGACGCAGAAGTTAAAGAGGCAATATTATTGAGCCACAATTTAAGAGGTTGATTTGATATCTTATTTGAAGAAACGATGGCAGATACCAAAAAATAGGCATGGTTTGGTTTAAGAGTGTTATCGAAAAATTTCTGGGAAATTACAAGGATCCAAATTGCAAAAATATTGTACAAGATATGCTTGAGAAATTTCGAAACATGAGTGTGTAGGTACATTCCTGTAGTCTCATTTGGATCTTTATCCAGAAAATTTGAGCTGTATCAGCGAGAAGCAAGGTGAAGGATTTCACCAGGACAAAGGAAATAAGACGTGCATTTCAAGACAAAATAAAAAATAATGGCGTAATGATGGAACGTTTATGATTATTTAGGACAAATGTGAAATATTAGTTAATTACGAAGAGCGTTTTGTTGAAAATAATTGATTTATTAACTTGTATATAATAACATAACAGAATTCGATAGAGCAGAGTATAAAAGTTCATATCTTACCGTTTCTTCTATTGGTACGTGATTGGAAAACCTAACTTCTCTTCTGCTTCAGCCGACACAAATTGGGGATAATGACATATTGAAATAAAGCCCAAACAAAACACGGTGCCATTACTGTGGCTTTCACGCTCCAACTTCAGCGTGCAGGGCCCACGACCTCCGCCGACGCCGCCGGTACTGCGCTACCTGCGATGGCTTCGGCCACTTCACAGGGCAGATGCAGTGCCCTGCGTACCCTCGCGCAAACTCAGTGAGGCCAACACCCCGGAGCAACGCCACCAGCGAACCTGCGGCATGGCAGCAAGCACTTGGTTGCCTCCGCGAGGACCTGCAGCAAGTCAACAGCAGACTCCAGTCCCTAGAAGAGCTCCTCACAACAGTCACCGCCGCCAACCACCGGACTCCAGCGGAGGAGGTTCAGGACCTTCATTCAGAGGTCCTTAATCTCAACCAGCGCTTGGGCAACCTGGAGGAATCCGTCACCGCCGCTGCCCAACAACAAAACGACAACCACGCCACCCTCATCGACGTCCTCGACACACTGTCAACTACACAACGACTAATAACCGATGGACTTACTCCGCTGAGCAGTCTCACCACTTCAATGACCATCCTACAACAGACTGCAGAAACCATCACCTCCCAACTCCAACACTCCGAACAGCTAGCCAAGGAACATAAGGACACTCTTGCCTCACTCCAACGTAAGGTGCAACGTGTGGAGGCTCACCTCACCGCCGTGTGTCCCTCCCAGCCAACGGACTCTTCCACTCTCCTCGATAGACTAGACCAGCTCCACTCCACACTTAGGGAAGTGTACGACAGCCTCAACACACGAATGAATGATCTGAAATCCCCAGAAGAAGTCATCGCCGACTACAATGCGGAAACCACCAGGTGGATCAAGACCCGCTTCAAGGACAGCTGGAAGCCCCACCGCGCACCACCATACCAATGAGGGCGCCACAACACTCCCCCACTCGGCAGCAACTGCCGAATATGATACCCTCCAATACTAGATATATGTTACAATAAAGATTTACCCTGAATACCTTCCACTTTTCGCCCCTTACTCTCCACGCGCCTCGTTCAGGGCCTTTTGGCCATGTTCGACGCCTGGCCATAGTTCTTTACCCGCTCGCCGTTATTGACGGCCAGCTCCTACACTTCACCTCTACTAACGGGAGTGCTTTTAGCGGGATCCCACAAAGCCTCTCAAACTACCTTCCTAACTTTCACCTCCTAACTTTAGTAGTTTGTTTAAAAAAAAAAAAAAAAAAAAAAAATGTTGCGCTTTAGTGCAATCTTTAGTGTCACCTGAACGTCAGGAAGGTTTTCAGTAATTTTCTTCAAACATTTGAAGTGAGCAGATCTGAAACTTTAACTAGTTATGATGGATAAATACATTCTGGGCCAAATTAGAAATAAGTTTATTTTCCTTGTAAAGATATGCTTGGTGTTTGTAAATACCGAACCACATCTGTTAAAAAAAAAATAAAACAAATCTAAAAACAATTGGTATCATTAAGTTCGGGGAAATATTTTCCTTTTTCACCGGCCTCCAGATATTGCTCGAGATTATATTAAGTGTACTCTAAGCTTGGAGTCAATAGCCATATGCAGCTCGTGAGCCTCGTTGTGGACACCGCGCTCTGAAAAAGGGTCGTAATGTAAAGGGTAAGATGTATTCCAACGTGGTCGCTGCTCTGATTGGTTGGTTGCTAGCACCAAAACTACTCGTTAATTGGCTACTTGGCAGCTGTCATCATACGATTACTTCAGTTCACCTCGGTAGTGTACATGGTAGCGAATCTGCCTCACGTTCAAGAGACCCCGATTTCAAATTTCGGTCAGGGTGAGTTAACTGGATAACATTTTTCCCGAGTTTTCCCTTCTCCTGAAAGATGAATTTCTGATAAGCCTAAGCTCTATGGACCATGGGTTCATTTGGGCATCATTTCACTCATTTGATTCGTCATTCGATATGGCTAAAGCGTTGGAGGTCGTAAATAAAAAATAAAATGCATTACCTCGCTTTCAAAGGAGCTAGCAGGTAAAATCATTAATGTAATGATTTTGGTGTTGATATAATAGTAAACACTACAAGGCATAGGTCAAAGTGCGACATTAGTCATGCATTGCTATGTTGACTAGCTTAGGAGATTGTGTGTGGCCGGCCTAAGCAACAACAAGCTCTTGTTGTCGTTAACCTAAAATAATGGTCTCGAATCCATTTGTTCAGCTTTTAAATTTATACAAGCAAATAGAACTATTTTAGCTTTGGAAGGAGTTTTTTAAAAAAAAAATTCTCTTAGATTCACGGAACCTTTAAGCATATATGGTGAACATTCGCTTGCAGATTTTTTCACTGGAACACAATAGTTCAATACTCTTTAGACATTTACCAATCAAAATGTCGTCTCTTTAAACGCTCTACAGGCTCCAAAATTTACGCCTTTATAATTGTATGTAGTAACTTTTGTCTCATAGTGTACCTTAACCGGCACCATGCAAAGTGTACTCTAGAATCTGGGGCTGCTCTCGCCGATATATCACAACGAGCCCCTACAGAGGAAACACGACACTTAACCGCGCATGTGTGTATAAAGTCAGGCATTTTAAATATTTAAAAGATGCAGTAACCACTGTCCGAAATCAGATAGCGGTGTCATTTGTTAAGCGTTACCTTTGTACACTGAGAATAAAAAAGGTTTTCTGTAGTCATTCCTAGCATCATTGCTTTGTGTTTATGATATGCTTCAGAGTATTTCGTTTACTATTGACCTATAAATAACCTTTTGGATACGCCACTTTATCACTGAAAACACCGTTTCTTGCAAATTTCACACATAATTCACAGAAATGTTATTAATCAGTTCTCACACACTATATTTTAGCCACTCTTTTGGATTTTCATTGTTTGCTAAAAACAAATCAACAAATCGATAACCGTTACACGTCAATATAGGAACGTAAACACGAGAGGCAACTACCTCAAAATTGACGCCAATCTTAAAACCGCTGTAAATCTATGACCTGTTACCTCCCAAATTAAGATATTACACTTAAACTAGGGGCCCAAATGACCTTGCTGTCGACGGGCCCTAAAACCCCACACACTCACTACACTTAAACTATTGTACGATGTTAATCCCAGGCCATTATTTCACAATCATCCAATAAAAAATACAATTGTTTTATTAATTATACAATATTTTCAATAACTTTATCAGCAATCATTTTTCTCACAGTACATTAAGTCTACAACAGTACTTAGACATTTAATGCAACCAATTTCTCAATTGTCTGAGAAAAATACTTTTTAATACAAAAGTAAAATGTTCACAGAAAAAGAAATGTTGTACAAAGCATAGTTGCAAAGGAATTAACTACATCACTTGAAGCACTCAAGCTGGCGCTTGAGATTAAGTAGTGTAGAAATCACAGCAGAAAATATAAAAAAACAGTATAATTTTTTAAAATTCTGCTATGTGCACTGACATTATTTTGTGTTCTCACACTCATACAAACTATTCTTTTGTATAAATATATTATTAGATATTTACTACTTTAAATTTTTTAATAAACATTTATATCATTTGCAAATGTGAACCAATAACAATGAATGTCACAAAGAGTCACAAAAAAGTATTATTAGACAAAAATTTTGCGCCTTAATGACATTTTACATTCACATTAATGACATTTTAATCGACACTTTGTGTAGAGTAAGGGCTTGTGCAGCGGGATGGCTGAGGCGGTTTAGTCTGTGACCAGCATAGGAAAGGTCAGGGTTCCATTCCCGTGACCGGTCTACCTGACCCATGGATTTTCTCGGGGGTTTACCGGGTTACCAGGCAAATGCTGGGTAGGTTAATTAAATCTCCCAAATTTCCTATCCTTTTATTTCAGTACCCAAATTATACCAAATTAAAAGTAAATAAACCTCTTATATAAGGAATAAGTATTCATAAAATTAAAGATAAAAATAAAGAAAAAACAGGACATAACACCTGGTGGTGTCTTTCAGGAAGTTTCGGCGGGAGACTCGGCGGTGCATGGCGGGATGATATGCTCTTGGAAAATGTCTTCGTATTCCGGTGGGACACTCCGGTCTTCGAGCCGACCTAGTGGACCGTTTCAGAAACGCGGTCGGAGGGATGCTGGTTGTCAAGCCTGCCCGCAAATATTCCCAGCTCTGGGGGCCACCTCCGGTCTGCAAGCCGGACTGTGGACTGTTTGGGGGCCACGGTAGAAGGGATGCCAGTTGAACTGAACTCCAGGGAGTTTAAAGCTGGTAAATGGTATGGACCCTGACCTCTGCATCGCCATGACTCCTTGGGGTTGGCCACCCCGTCTCCTCTCGCCACATTCCGCCTCTAGGGATGTCTAACTTGGGTATAGGTACAATATGGGGTATAGTCTGGTCGACGTACAATTTTATTTTATCCTAGCGTATCTAAGAGCTTGTGTATCTCTTACCGTCTACCAGTTACATAAAAGTCAGCCAGAATGAAGGACTTCTGAAGACATTGGCAGGAAATTTAAGTTTGGTCACGCTGATGCTGACGGTGACGATGATAAATATACTTGTGGTGTTTTACTAAAAACCCTTAAGATGTACTTAAAAGTTCTGCGTTTCTTGGTGAGGGTAGTTTGAGGGGGGGATTTTATTTTAAAGTTTCGTGTTGCTACCTTGGAAGATACTTTAATGCCAAGTTTAATATTTAACTACTTTGCATTTTTGACTTATGCTGTTCACAGACACACATCTCACGGACACGAACACACACCCACCCACCCTCCATCCCACAGACACACTTTTTCTAAAAGTGCTTTTTATCTAGGGGACCCAAAAAAAATGTATTTCCAGTGAAATCTTGGTATTGAAATTTTGGGCTTAGTATAGTATCTTCTCCTCCTACAATGTACGTGACAGAAAAAGTAGAAGTACAGTAAGACCTCTCTAAAATGGAACGTGATCGTTCCAGCATTTATTTTTCGTTTACACACGTTTCCTTCTATAGAAGTTGTGTTTGAATATAAAGAAATTACTAAATGGTCACAGTGCTACAGTGTAGGAATAATGTAGAATAATGTGTAAATCGTAACAGCCTGATATGTACTATGTACTATATTTTTCACCTTACAGACAATAATTGTAGTTTATTGTCTAGTAATTCTGTCTGTCTTCAATTTTCCCATTCCAATCTGCAACTGTCTGTATATGAACACCATTTGCTTCACCACACACAACATTGGAAACAATGTTACAGCGATGTTTGAAACTCTCGATATAGCCATTGGAAGCTCCGCAGTAGGCTTTGCCTAATTGTCTTGCTGTCTCTAAAGCTGGAGTCTGAACCAATGATCCGAAATAGGAATTCCTTTAGCGCGCGCAATAACAAACCACACGAACACAGCACGATTTATCTAGTCATACTTCGTAGATTTTGTGATGCGTTTCACGTGCCGTGCTGTTACGTCTTTAATTTTAATTGTAATCTCACAAATCTGAGTTATCCCCTTTAAACAACACAGTTAATTCTTTAGTTGGATGTTTGTTCTTTTCATGTTCTTCAATAATCTTAATTTCTTCCTCAAGTAACAATGTCTTATGCTGAGAACTCCGTTTACAGAATTTGTGCACACGAACTGTGTTTTGTTTAAATCACCAAAGTTCAAAGTTTTCTTCTGCTCGTACTTGATCACTTGTAAGAACGAAACTTGTAGGAACTGCAAAACAGTTGTATTCTTATCACGTGTGCTGGAAGAATTGATAGAGCTAATGATTTGTGTTTCCTTTTCCTCTAAGGATTACAGTTTATGACTTTATGGTTGTAACGGGATTATATTTTCGTTCATCTTCAACTAATAAGAAGCAAGCCAACTTTTTGTAACATCCAAGTCGAGTTTTAATCTACTGAGAGTCGTGAGATCTTTTCTCAGGTGTGGATGCGGATTTTTGGTGAAAATAAAATTTAGATGAGTCCAATTTTGTAATATATTATTTAATTATATAATATGAACTATGATTCACTCTTATCTATTATAAATATTGAATAACACTTTTTGAATCTTATTAATTTTCCTTTACAATTACAATCATCGTAACATCTTTCTTCCTTCTCCAGCAAGACACAAGATTCACACTTTTTCTAGATTATTGATTTTCTTGTCCCCATAGCAATTCCCACCTTATTTTGTGATTGGCCGATTCACTGACACGTCATCACACCACGTCACACCACGTCACACCACTACTACTTCGGCCAATCACACAACTACATACATTTTTATATATTTATTATTCCTTCGAACATTACTAAACAAAAATACTGTTACAAATGCCCCTCTTCGAAATATATGGAAAATAACCAAATAAAGGAATTAACAATCTGTTTCCATATATTTCGAAGAACAGCCCCAATTAACAATTTCGTTTACACCAATATTACACAACACCAATACAACATACATAAAATATAATAATATACATACATTGGATGAAATATAATAAATGAACATTTAACAACAATAAATTAACATTAATTAAAATACAACAATATATTGATGTTTAACAATGTTTTATTTTTATTATTATTTAACACACATATAGTATATATTCAATATTGTTTCAATTACTGTCAAGGCTTTTATGTGTATAGGGATCAGTATCATTCACTTTAAATGTGTGTGTGTATTTGTTACACAGTCCAGGTTTTGAACTAAAGGCTTTTCTATTCTTTAATATACACAATTTCAACTGTTCTTTTCTCGCTTGGTCTAAATTGTATGTGTTTTCTAACTTTACTTGTAATATTCTCTGGAATTCTATTTCTTCCTCCACTTGGCTTCCGCCGTTCTTATCTTGTATTGTATATAATTGGCAACAATGCTTTTCAAGGTCAGTTACATTATTTTGCAATCCATCAATAATTAAATTCTTCCCACAATTTTCATTTTCATCGTATTCAATATTACCATTTTCTTGCAAAAGTATATCTTCCACAAAAAACCTTTCATTATTTATATTATCCCTGTTCTCTTCTTTTCTTCCATCTTCTTCCAATAATTTTATTACTAATAAATCATTTTCTGTCTTAACCTTCATTTCATGCATTTCGAAATTCAATACACTTTGCCATTCATATAATAAATCATTACCCACAATTACATCTCTTGCCAAATGTGGAATTACCAACGCAATGAAATTGAAATTCCATTCACCTATTCGCCCCTTAATTAATACTTGATATTTAATCCTATCCTTTTTCTTCCCAATTGCAGTACTGCAGTAAACGTTACACACATTTAAATATTCCACTTTATAGTTAGCTAACAGATTTTTAAACAATTCCTCACTTATCACAGTAGAACTGGCTCCAGTATCAATCAAGGCTGTATATTCTTTATCCCATAGGTAAATAATTATCTGAGGTGGGTTAACTAATTCCTTATTTTTCTGCAAGAGAGTGAGCTTATTTCCGTTCTCTTCAACTTTCAATTCGCCCTGTGTCATCCTCACCGAACCACTTTCCAGAGCACAAAATGATTTGGTTTTTAGTTTTCCATCTTCCTCTGATTATTACTTTCATTGTTGGTTAGGTTGGTGCTATCGTTTATACTCACATCATTCTCTGTGCTTTGTGTATTTTCGACTCTTTCATTTTGATTACTTCTTTCAAATCTCACACCCCTAAAATCTCTTTGATTTGCACTAAATAAACTAGTACCTCTACCCCTATTAAAATTACTTATTCGCTGATTATTTCCTCGATAAAATCTTACATGGTTTATTTGATCATTTCTTCCAATTCTCGTCGACTGATTGCTATGATAATTCCTTTGCACATTATTTTGAACTCCACTTCCTGTTCCGGGAATTACAGATTCATAAGTTCGTCTAGGATCATAACCTCTTCCTTCAAATCTTTGATTTCTCACGGGTGCCCCGCCCCAATTTAAACTCGTCCTATTATTCCTATTATTTGTAGGTTGTGATTCCTGTCGATTTCTTCCTCGCTCAATATGGACGTTATTATAGTTACCATCACAGGATGTAGTATCATTAATGAGGTTATGTGCTTCAAATTCGGATAATAATTCAATCATATCAGAGAAATCGATAGGCTTAGCCACAATTAAATGATTTCTGATATGTGGTGGATAATGACGTATTAGCATGTTGACAATTTCTGTCTCAGAAATTTCGGGATTGATCAACTTACTTTTGTTTGCTAATTTTAAGAAATATTCAGTCATAGAAATCCCTTTTTTAAACTCAAACCTACCCGTTGCTAACTCAACTTTTATTCTTCTTTGTCTCTCAGGTCCCCAAAATCTATTTATAAACAGATTTCTGAAAGTACTGTATGTTTCATGTGAAGCCAAAGTTAACCTTAACCACTCAAGAGCATTTTTCTTCAAACAGCGTTTTACTATTACCATCCGAAATTCATTGGGAATTCTCTTAATACGGAAATATTCTTCCAATTCCCTAAGAAATACTTTTGGATTATCACCTGATTCCTCATCAAAACTTGGTGGACTAATATCATTTAGTGAATAATGTACACATACATTTTGACCTAGACTGTGGAGTTGTGTGTGTGAGGACATGTTCTGTGTGTTTCTGTGATAATTAATATCATTATCTGGACTCACAAAATCACTACATTCACTTACTACATCACTAGACTTCTGATGATTGCTTAATTCACCTGGTAAGTCACAATCGTTTATATTTGTAATTCTACCACATTTCTTTCCCGTTATTTACTTTTCTAGCCTGTAATGCAATTACAACTTGTGTCAATTTTCCTAAGTTATCCTTTTCTTTTTCAAAATGTTCTTTTACCTCTTTAATTTGCAAAATTACTTCTTCTTTTACTTTACTTATCTCATCAATTTGTAACTTTATTTCCTCTTGGTGTATCTTACTTTCATCATGTTGTAATTGCATTTCAGAACAAATTACATTGATTCTTTGTTCTACTTTATCTCCTAATTCTTCTCTTTGTTTTTGTGTTATTTCTGCCTGTTGTATCCTAAATGTTTCTAACTCTTTGTTTAATTCCATTCTTATTTCTTGTTTCACAATGTCCTGACCTAACCTAGTTTCCTGAATTATCTCTCTCAACTCATTGACTTCCTTTCTATTCTCATCCTTATTAATCTCTATAATCTGCATGAGCTTTTCCATATTATCCCTACACTCTTTTCTCCCTTCTCTAATCTCCTGTGAAATTTCAGATTTTAATTCCTGTTTTAGCTTCTGTAATAAATTAATTTCTAAGTTACTCACATTTTGTGCTAGTTCCTGTCTTACTCCTACATCTAAATCATTCATTTTCTTAGTTAAATCGTTTACATTTTGTTCTATTTTAGAATCTAAATTACTCATTTCTGATTTTACATCTTTCATTCTAGAATCTAAATTACTTATTTCTGATTTTACATCTTTCATTCTAGAATCTAAATTACTCATTTCAGATTTAACATCTCTCACTCTAAAATCTAAATTCTTTGCATTTTGTTCTATTTTAGAATCTAAATTACTCATTTCAGATTTAACATCTCCTATTTCTGATTTTACATCTCTCATTCTAAAATCTAAATTCTTTGCATTTTGTTCTATTTTAGAATCTAAATTACTTAACATTCTTGTTATTCTTTCCAACATTGACTCATTATCTATGCTTAATCTTGCATCCTCCCTATTCATTCCTACACTATCAGTAACTTCTCCTTCCACTATTATTTCTTTTCTACTCGCCATCTTTTTAACTATTTTCTGATTTCTTAACAACATAAATCTACTACTACTATTATTATTATTATTATTATTTTTTTTTTTTTTTTTTTTTTAATTTCACTCACTTAAACCAGTTCTCGTTTTCTTCTTTCTTCTCTCTTCTTTCTTCTTTCCTTTTAAATTCCCACGGAGCTGCACGATGCTTTAATCTCCTCTTCTTTATCCTATTCGAGCCCCACACGTTGCTGCGCCATTTGTAACGGGATTATATTTTCGTTCATCTTCAACTAATAAGAAGCAAGCCAACTTTTTGTAACATCCAAGTCGAGTTTTAATCTACTGAGAGTCGTGAGATCTTTTCTCAGGTGTGGATGCGGATTTTTGGTGAAAATAAAATTTAGATGAGTCCAATTTTGTAATATATTATTTAATTATATAATATGAACTATGATTCACTCTTATCTATTATAAATATTGAATAACACTTTTTGAATCTTATTAATTTGCCTTTACAATTACAATCATCGTAACATCTTTCTTCCTTCTCCAGCAAGACACAAGATTCACACTTTTTCTAGATTATTGATTTTCTTGTCCCCATAGCAATTCCCACCTTATTTTGTGATTGGCCGATTCACTGACACGTCATCACACCACGTCACACCACGTCACACCACTACTACTTCGGCCAATCACACAACTACATACATTTTTATATATTTATTATTCCTTCGAACATTACTAAACAAAAATACTGTTACATGGTTCATGGAACTTCGGTGCAAGCAGTCACTCTCAAAATTATTGCACTTCTTAAAATACTACGTTGTAACCAATTACACAAATTTTAATCACGTTATTTGTCCAAAAGGTTCCCGAAAAGTATTTCCGTTCCCGCATTAGACAGTTTTCCGGCTTAGAGTATAAATGTACATGAGAAATTTCTCCGATCCGAAATTTGTTTTCCTTTTTCCAGATTTCCGGCATATAAGGGCTTCGTTTTATGCAGGTTTTATTGTATATTGAAATATAAGTATTATTTCAACAATGTTAAAATATAAGTCAAATTAAGAGGAAATTTCAAATTAGTATATTATTGTACTAAAACTTTTTAGAGGGATACTTTCACCATTTAGTCCCTTCTTAAATATGTGCCATACTATAGGGGTAGCGCATACCTAACTCGATTTCTACCATAGAAGTGTTTATACGTGGTTTGCGTTAAAAAGGAAAACCACACGGCCGGCTGTGTGTACTCCAAGGGGTTGCCTGGTTTATTATTTTTTCTCCCTAGGCTGGCCCTGGATATGAACAGCGGATGAATGAATAAATAAATAAGGTTGAAATATGGTAGAAGGCGCTCGCTGAAGCGAAGGAAATTGCAAAGGCATCGACATAAAGGAAGAGAGCCAGTTTGCTTGGGAGAAATGGGAAAGCGAGAAGGAATAAGATGAAGATAGCCTAAACAGCAAAAATATAAAACTAAATTAAGCGGAAGGAAAGAGAAGAAAGCGAAATATTAGTAAACACAAAAGTCCAAATGAAGAGAGAGGGAAGAAAACTGGGGAAAAATGCAGGAAGAGGCTGCGCTGTTAGAAATCTTCGTTGACTTCGCGAAGTCGTTCTCTTATGAAATACGACATTTTTGGTACTAAACATTTCTAAAAGGTATTATATAAGCAAGGAAGGGTAACCACAAACACCTTCTCTACTGTCAATGTGCAAAAAGGGTCCATTTCATAATCAGACTGACATGGCAACTGAAGTCTGATTTTTAAAACTGCCAAGCAAGGGACGGAAGGTCGTTGCTATGGAAACGTAAACAAAGCTTAGTATCTCACGGTAGTTTAATCCTGCTGTAAACAACAAGGCGGAGCTGACTCAACTCGCCACGTGTTAGACGCACATAACTTTCGCAAAACTAGCACTTTGTATAGCAGAGCGAGCTTCTAGACAATAAATAAGTAGAGTTGGTTATGTAAAAATCTGAAGCTGCTGACAGTGAAGTAAACTAAGTTTTTAGAATAACAAAACACTATTCTTACACAACTTCACTATACTTATCCTTTTTAAAATCCTTGGGACCGGTTTCAAAGCAACATCTGCTTTATTTTCAACCTGTCAGCTTGGCACTGACTAAGCATTTACTAGGCACTTAATAAGCTGACAGGTTGAAAATAAAGCAGATGTTGCTTTGAAACCGGTACCAAGGATTTTAAAAAAGATAAGTATAGTGAAGTTGTGCTACAATAGTGTTTTGTTATTCTTAATAAGTAGAGTTGGGTTGCTTATTAATTTATTAAATCTATGAGGTGGTTCATTTCTGAAAAACTAATCATGAACTTTACTGCGTATAGCACTTTTCGTAAAATCGTCGTATTTCTCCAAGCGCTGTTTGCATTTACGCGATTGTCCCGGTGTTCTTAGCTTTCCAGATGTTTGCTGTTCCATTCTAATACTATGTACACTACTTGAGGAAACACCAAGGAGATCAAAAGTTTTTTTCTCAATGTTTTTATAGACGATTCCGGATTTATTTCTTTAAGCACAGCAAAACAATGCGCGATCATTCACCCCTCGCCACTTTTTAAAGGTTAGCCGCGATTGTGTTTCACTTCGGCTGAAACACTGGCCTACTCCATGATGAAGAGCTTACTGATTTTAAATTGCACGTACTTAAGTGTTCTTGGGCTTATGAGATGCGAGATGTACTACATGGCAAAGCAAGAAGGCGTATCGGAAAAAATTCGCAACACAGAGGATGTGTACCTCAGCTTATCGCACATACACGGTGAGTATAGTCTTAGTAATATTTCACTCCTCTAATCGATCAGATAACACCCGATAAGGAACGATCACAGCGCTGGCCACATGAAGATCAATACGCCTCAACGCTCTGTCGAGTAATACAGGAAATACAGTGTTAAATATCAGAAGCAATTCCACACTATAAACAATAGTATCTTAATCAGCATTCAACTTGATAGCCCGCATCGGTAGTGTGGTGGTAGCGTGTCTGCCTCACGTTCAAGAGGTCACGAGTTCGAATCTCGGTCAGGGTGAGCTCCCTGTATTAGGTTTTTTCCGGGGTTTTCCCTTATCCTGAAAGACGAATGTCGGGTAACTAAGCTCCATGGACCCTGGGCTCATTTGAGCATCATTTCACCTATTCCATTCATCGTCCGATATGACTTAACGTTGGAAGACGTAAATTTAAAAAAAAAAAAAAAAAAAAAAAAAAAAGATCTCGTTGTGAGAGAGCTTTCTGGTACAGGAATGCAAAAATATTATATAATATTAGTGACCTTTAGTAACTGTTAAATAAAATGCAGCTTAATTTAACATAAGTTAAGAGTGTGTTTAATTTCACCTCTCTTCTGTCTAATCTGTATACAGTATACAGAACACATCTACGTAGTATGTGAAGCAGAAAGATAAAATGTGTGGCTATTACATCTATATGAATCGAAACATTTGCATCCTTTATTCTCTCCGACTTTATTCCCTTCTCACTCGCACAGAGCAGTGATCACAAAACTGCTTACAGTACTGTACTTAAAGGAGGGGTTCATCGTATGCATGCAAACAAAAGAAAACGCCCATTAACTTCGCTAAACCAATCAACAGCTTAACCTTCTTCTGTCCCAATAACTCTGTCTCTGTCACTCTTCTCACCCAGATGTTTACAGCAGGATTAAACTAGGTTGAGACGGATTTTATTATACATTTACTAAGCTGGTGAATCACCTATTCCACAAACAGTTATCGCTAGCTGTGGGCGGAAAACTGTTTGAGCGTTCAGTTGCCTCTTGTTTTGTTAGCCCACTTTGTTAAAATACATCGTCACGCAATCACGACTTAGCGGTAGCAGGATTAGAGGTGGTCCGAGGATTCATGGTCGAAGACAAAAACCAGCTTTCGGTGGGTGTTACATTGCACAGTCAAGCTAGAGACTTCATCTGTTCTCTTAGGGGATTCTTTGAACAGGAAAAGAAGAATTTGCTTCTTCACATTGAATTGCTTATTCCTTTCAAACAAGTGAGAAAATAGACTGCGTGTGTCTCTAAAATGAGTGAAGTGACTGTTCTAGAATCTCTAAAGGAAAGCAGCTACAGCCAGTTCACCACGAATTGTAACTCCTGGAAAACAAAGACCAAGAGCATCTCTTATTATTGAATTAGATGTCATAAGAAGGCACATCTATGATTATTTTACCCGAAAGGAGCATCCTACAACATGTAAGTTTCTTTCTTTTCTTAAAGGAGATGAGCTATTTTGAATAAAGGCCACCATGATCTGGGATTCGAGTTCGAAAAAATAAATAACAGAAAACTAATACTCGAAAGATCAGATATTGTAGCCTTAAGGGCTTTGATTTTAAAGAGAAATGCTGAATAAGAGCTTACATAAAATACCATGTTTTGATGAAACCTGGGTAAACGCCCGCCGTACTGTGCCAAAGGCTGGGCCGACGGCATTTTTTAAAGTACCACGAAAGGACAAGGAAACGATGACCACTTTATTATTGGTCATGCCAGTGTTCACGTGGCTTTGTTGAAGCCTTCCTCCTGCTCATCAGTTCGAAAAAAAAAATACTGGGGACTATCAGAAGATATGGACCATGACTATGAACTTTTGCGGGTCAAAATTCGGCACACCGGCGCCACTGATATGACCATCTCAATTGACAGAGTTGTTTAAAAAATGCTCATGCCTCTGAAGAAGCTACAACGCAGTGAATGTGTATTGAAAACTGATTTTTGTTCTTGAAGTAGCCCAATAGAGAGTAAATGTGCATGTTTTCGCTGCGGTTAGATAACTCGAACCGTGCGTTCCCCGAGCGACCGCACCGTTTCATGGCGGCCTTGGCCTGGGTAACGGGTGGCGCGTCTGCCGCCAGCGAATAGCACTCTTCCTCACCTTAGATCCAACTCGACTGACACGACTGTAGTAAAGAGGTCTGTGTACGTGTTCGGAGTGAACATTGTGTGGTCTGTTGGTGGTAATTTGTCCATTACTAATGGCACAGTACACTTTAGAAGAACGTATTTTTTCTGTATGACACATATGTGAGAAGGTGTGCAAGAAGATGTCGTGGGCAATTTCAACTTCGTTACGCAGATGTCGGGTTCCTAGCAGGTCAACTATTCATGAGCTTGTCACCAAAGTCAAGCGTACATGATGGTTTATGAACACCAAATATTTTAAAAACGCAGTGTGCCATCAGAAGAAAAGCTTGATTAATTGAAAATCCCGTTAGAGAACTTAAACCAAAAATCATTGAAACGTGTAACACAACAAGTTGCCATTTCAAAGACGTCAGCGTTCAGGCCAACAAAACTTCTAAAACATAAGCCGTACAAGGTAATGGTAGTTCATGCTTTACAGCCACAAGATGCTGTACCTAGGGTTAATTATTGCAATTTGTTTTGCATAAGCGACATGGATACACTTTTAATGTTCTTGACTGATGAAGCATGTTTTTATCTTAAAGATCACGTGTCTACCCAAAACAATAGATAATGACTTACGGAAAATCCCCATATTGTTCACCAAAATCCTCACCACGCTGTTAAAGTTGGCGTTTGGTGTACAGTAAATGCGGGTAGAATTATCGATCCCATACTTTTCGACACAGCAGTTTATTCACACGTTTATGTAAATTACATTTTAAATAATTTTTTGCACAATTAACAAGTGATGAATGATTCAGCTACAGCGCACACTGATGAGAATTCTACGCATGAATTGAGCAGAGTGTATGGTGACAAAAAAATTATTATTAGTCGAGAATTGTGGCCATCTCGTTCCCCTAACCTAATTCCATTTGACTTTTATTTATGGGGAACGTTAAAGAATAAAGTGAACGCATCACACCCGCACACGTTAACGGATTTGAAGAGCAACATCATGAAAGAAATACAGGCAATCAGTCAATATGAACTTCTTCGAGTGAACCTGAACTGTTTTCGGAGATTCAGGGAATATATTCGCGTCGAAGGTCATAAATTTCAACATCTATTGTGATTTCAGGTAAGTCTAAAGTAAATTAGTGCAGTAGATAGAATTCCGTACACGTTACTTGCCGGTTATTTAGTCGTAATTATGGAGGAGAGCGCGCCGGCCGTCTCCCGTTACGGTATCGCCACGGGGCGGTCCAGTCGCTCAGGGAACGCACGGTATGTTTCTAGTATTGAAAGACTAGAGAGGGCGATATGCAAAACTTGCTATCTGCTTCTCGGCAACGTTACAGCTCCCCACGTGGAGACACAGATGACATTCATGTATCTTCTTTTAAAATGAGACTGTAAAGTGTACACAATTAAACGAACCAGCTCCTATCATTCGATTTACACGAGGGGGAATATTCTGATATCTCTCTTTGGGTAAAGTTTGACATGGATCCATTCTTCTGGAGGGAAGCGGGATAGCAATGAATTCCACTCTAGCCAATCAAGCATGTGGTTAATTTTTTTATTCTCGAAATTGAACTTTCGGGTGAACTTATTTGATACGTGCTAGAAAAAGTGAAAATGATGTTTAAAAATGAAAAATTAAGACTTTGTTTGGCACTAAATGAAGATTCATAAAATATAAATAAAATAAAGAATGATCCTAGTGTTTGATTAACGGGTTTGATCCCAAACTTACGCTATCCTCACAGTATGTGTATCAACGTGAGAAAAGAGCAGCGGTGTCCGAGTTTTGTATAGGCAGCTGTCAGAAAGGCCACAGAGCAGCCAGCGTACCGGATATACATAATTTGTTTAGTGTAAACCGGGGCGGAAGGAAAACAACATTTTCAACTCCCCGATGTTGTGTTGTTACAAGAAGACGTCCGGAACTTATATTTCATCTTGTCGCCCACCAGGGAAATTACTGCAAAGTGCTATCACAACAATCACCTCAAACATAAACTCGACAAGTGTTCCGCCTGTAACTGCTTAAGAGTAACGCTTAGCCCTACAAATGTGTGTAAACTTACTTGCCACAAATTTACAGCCTCATCCATGTCAGTTAGATGGTTAGAAAGAATGTATGAAGCGGTCGTTGAATCCAGAACAATGTACGCAGTGGAGGTATGGGACACATCAGTAGTAGGTACACAATTAGACCAGATTTGGTTTGTTTTGATTTTCTTTGTTTTGCAAAGAACTACGAGGACTGCCAAAATCGGCACCAAGAGAAGTGGCATTACTAGAGTTGGGTAATACAAAAAGGAGGGGAATAATAATAGGGAGAATACTGAAATTTTGGTATAAGTGTATTAAAGGGCAGAAAGGGGAATTATTGAATATGTGCATGAAGCAACAGAAAAGCATTAAGAACACAACGAGTTGGTGGTCGGAATTGGAAAGAATGGTTTCGAAGATAGGCATGGGAGAGTTATGGAGAGCAGAGGAGTCAAATCATAGCGGTTTTTGGAAGGAAGTGAGAAGCAGGGTACAAGGCATAGATAGGCATGAGATATGGGAAAGTATAGAAGAAAAGAAATCTTTGATACTCTATAAGCAAGTAAAGACAGAATGGGGTAGGGAAAAATATATAACTCAATGTGACAAAACTGGAGGAGAAGGCTTAATATGGATGAGAGTAGGAATAATATATCTAAAATGGTTGAGAAGTAATGAGGTAGAGATATGTGAATTTTGTGGGGATGAAGAGACCACTGTTCATTATCTGATAGAATGTAAGGAGTTAACATACTACAGGAGGAAAATATGGGATAAGAAATGGGACATTGTGGCGTTACGCATGTTAACGGGGATGGGTGAAAAGGAAAATACATGTATAGGAGAATTCTTATGAGTTAAGAGTAGAGTGGATTAGGGTAAAAGGAGCGAAGGTCGAGAAGAAATGGCACCAAGCTGCTCAGGGAAACCAAAGGCTTGTGGCCAGGGGACCTGAGTCAGCGAGTAAATCTTGGCTCAACAATTTCATGTATTTGTACAGGATTTATAACAAGGGCATGTACAACATTAAAGTTATTGTAAGGAAATTGTAATAGAAACTGTACAAATAAATATCAATACAGTACATCTAACTGGTCCATTGAAATGAAAAACCACCTAGAAGCATTGTTTCCAGTTTGACTACATCTACCTAACACCAAACCCGCATTCGGAGGAATGGCGACATCCCCTCTGACCCTCGGGCTTTTAATGGCTTCCCCGAGTACAGTGAATTGTACAGTAAACAGATAACAGGACCAGTTTTGAAGACAATATGTTTTTTGGCATAGCAAAATAAAATTTGCTTTACAAATAATAAATTACCATTCTCAGTAGGTTCATTACACCAATTTTCTTGCTAGAGGACGAATTCATTGCACTTACTGCACCAGTTCTACCAGGTTTGAAGAGAAACTATGATAAAGTGACGGAAGAAGTTGTGGCCTGGTGTGTTATTTGGCATAAAACAAGATTGAATAATAAGAAAAAGTAAATGTGGAAGAAGATTTTATGGACACCTTTAAAAATATGGATAGCTGTTCCAGTTGACGAAGTTGATGAAGACATGTACAGTTGGCTGCAAATCGACAATGACAGGTTTCAAATCGATTACAGAGGAAGGCACAAGAAGAGTATTCAGATTCAAGCAATGTTGATGAATCATCTGTGGTTACGAGCCACGCACAAGCAATAGCGAACAGAAAAGTTGATGTTTTATATGGAGAGTTTAGCCGAAACATTGCCAAATGAGCTTCTAATGCTAAATCGGATGTCAGATTACGCTGCTCGTAAGCGGTACACTAAACAGAGACAGCAGAAGCTCACTATTTTTTTACTACCGACTAGTTTGCAGCTATACTGTGTACAGTGCAAACACCTAAGCTATTCCAGCACATACATTGTGTGTGCTTTTAGGTGAAATTGTGGCCATAGTAATTCCTAAACTCCATTAAAAATATTTTGGTTATGTAAATTTTTATAGTTTTTCCGTCATTCTCAGGAAACCAGGATTTACTTTAACTCGTATCGGCCCTGGTCTCAGTTGATCCGGGTAAACGAGGTTCCATTGTGTGTGTGTGTGTGTGTGTGTGTGTGTGTGTGTGTGTGTGTGTGTGTGTGTGTGTGTGTGTGTGTGTGTGTGTATATATATATATATATATATATATATATATATATATATATATATATATATATATATGAGAATATTGACGTCCCTCGTTTCCTGTAACCATCATACATTTCATTGTCATCTGTTTTATGGTTGTAGGCAAGTTGCTGCTCCGTGGTAGATGTGTGCTTTGTAAAGGTTTTCTTCCCTAGCGACTTTCTTTGGGACTGCCCAATGGAAGCTTTGGAGGTTAGAGGTTTGTAAATTTACATCCTCCAATGTTAAGTCATATCGGAAGATGACTGAAATTGGTGAAATGAGCCAAGGGTCTATAGAGCTTAGAGTTACCTAACATTTGTTTTTCAAGATAAGGGAAACCACGGAAATACCCTTATACAGGTAACTCGCGCTGACCCAAGATTCGAACTCCTGATCTCTTGAACGCAAGGCAGACACGCTACTATCTACGCTACCGAAGCGGGCTAAGAGGCTTGTGGTTATGCTGCACTGGCGTAGGATGTGTTTTAACTGGAAACGTTAGGAACAACGCCAATGGTTGCGCATCGCCGTCTGCTCGCCCTTAGGGTGTGTCTCAGAAATCACGGTAGAATAACAAATTATCCGAATGGCTTATGTACGGTGTTCTTTTATAAGGACCCGTCTGTAATATGTGCCTCTACAGTCTGATTTTTAAAAGAAGATACGTGAAGGTCATCCAGCAAGGGATGCAAAGGGTAAGATGGGAAGGTCGTTGCTATGGAAACGTAAACAGGGGTTGCCAGATTGCTTACACTGGTGAATCACATACTCTTCAGGTCAGTTATCGCTAGTTGTATGCGGGAAACAGTTTGCTTGAGTATTCAGTTGCGCTGGTATTGTTAGCCTACTTTGTTAAAACACAATTAAAATACGTTTTTATGGAAGTAAGACATAGTGGCGGAAGGATTAGAGGTGGTCCGGAGAATCATGGCCCAGGACAAAGGTCACCTTACGGTCGAGTGTTTTTTTTTTTTTTTTTTTAATTTACGTCCTCCAACGTTAAGTCATATCGGACGATGAATGGAATGGATGAAATGATGCTTAAATGAGTCCGGGGTCCATGGAGCTTAGAGCTACCGACATTCGTCTTACAGGATAAGGGAAAACCCCGGAAAAACCTTAACCAGGTAACTCACCCTGACCGAGATTCGAACTCGGGACCTCTTGAACGTGAGGCAGACATGCTACCACCACGCTACCAAGGCGGGCCTGGTCGGGGTGTTACATTGCACAGCCAAGATAAAGAATTTGTCTGTTCTCTTAGGGAATTCTTTGAACAGGAAGACGAGAGTTTGCTCCTTATCAATGAACAGCTTATTCCTTTTATCCAAAAGCGACAGCCCCATGTCAGTAGATATGCTTGCAGGTAAAAGAATCCCTGTGGGTCAAAATTTCGGCATATCGGCGGCGTTGATATGAACAAGTAGTTAATAATAGTTTATTGCGATACTAATGTGGCAAACATTTAATACGGAACTAGGAAAGGTTTGAAGAAAGCAGCCGTTTGCATCGAGTTTTTTCAACTCTCGAGATTCTGTTATGTGCTTACCACATGTGTGTTGCACACTATTTATTGTACTATGTGTATTTATATCAATCTGATTTTAGTAATCAAGATATTAGCTGAAATATTAATAAATATAATTGAAGATAAATGTTAGATTTTAGAACGTGCATTGCCTATTTGTGTTTCTATGGAGAAATACTTACCGCACTGTGCAGGAATGTCAACTTACAATTCATAGCAACAATAACGGTAAGTATGGAATATTAGTTACATATTGCAAAAATGATTTAAAAGAACTCACATGTGAAGACGCTACAACGCAGTGAATGTGTGAACAACTTATTTCTGTTTTTAAAGTAGGCTAATACAGATTAACTACGTATATTAAAGTTGTCTTTTAGTCTAGATAAATAAGAACAGTACTTTTCAATAATAAAAATATTATCAAAATGGGTTCAGGGAATTAGGAGATTATCCTACATATATAAACACCTAAAGGTCTCCTCTTTAATAACAATTTGAAGCTGTCATGGATACAGAAAGTCATTCGAAGATAACCCATTACATTTTTGCTTTTTCTACTAAACTCTGGTATAATATTTATCACAAGTGCAAAATGAAATATACATTTGCGTAGAAATAAAATATATCCAAGTTCAGAAAAATATCCAGAAATTGTCAATGTAATCCCACATAAAGTTAAACATTTAAAATTCCTTGTTAAGAAATTTTGCTTTTGTATTTAAGCAGCTGTATTTGCAATCATTCTTACTTTTGCTCGACTTGCAAACAATTGCATCAGAAGGGTGGCGGACGGTTTCATCTTGCTTTCTGTACAAACACATCTTCTTACGTTCCTCACTTAGAAGGCAACCTCTTTCCCAAAATCTAATTTAATTTTGTTGGTATGCCAGTCCCGACTTTGATCCTATCTCAACAGCAGCACCAAGAAGCTAAATTAGAAATGAGAGAGTATAAGAAAGAGAATGTACTACCAGATTAGTCCAGGACTACAGCTGTGAAACACTCCATCCCGATGACACGTGTACAGTCCCTCGCAAATATCTTTCCAACAACTGGGAACGTTATTTATTTCGCCATTGCACTTCTATGATATAGGAACATTCTGACATCTACTCTGCTGTATATAGAATCAGAAAGATAAGCTTTTAAAATTATGTGCTAATAGCGTAACTAGGAATTTTATTTTTATATTACTTTCACTACAAAAAGGGCATAAAATTTATACATCTAAACTTTTAAAATATTGGAGTTGTATTTCTTCCACGTCCTTTAAAGCTAACCCCAAATTAAGTCATTTCGCTGTCAAGCCAGAAAGCATGGTAACGTCCATTCGAGAGGTCGCAGTTACGATTCTCGTCCATTCACTTTTTTCCCCTTTGTCGCTAGGCAAATGCTCTGCTGACTTCTCTAATCCCCATATAATTAGGGATGGGTCAATTCCAGTTTTTTTCGATACCAGATTCTAGATACCGATACACGATATTTTCCACGATACCCGATATTTCGAACCTACATATCGTCTACTTCTAGATTCAATACAAAATAAAATCCTGGGAGAACTGTGTAATGACAACAAAATTACATAGTTACATACATTTAATGAGACTAAACTTAAAACCATTGGTGTCCTTATTTTTAAACTTTAAATTACATTAAAAGTAAACAGTACAGTTTTTTAAGCTTTTGTTAAAAATATCTGCATGTTCACTCTTTCGGGGTTAAGTCTATTTCTTTTACTGTCACATATGAGTTCTTCCAGTAATTCAGTGCACTAGAAGGTGGTGACAAATCGTCGTTGAGATTTGCAATGATTTCTTTTTGGAAACTGCTACGTGGCTGACACACGATTATTTTCTTGCATAATGCATAATGTGGTACTGTGCAAGTAACGTATTCTTGGCAGCTTCTGGGGATTGTAATGTTCTACTTGCGGCCTTAATATTTATGATTTTCAAAACAATAAAAATTGCAAAATCGCCACCGAGGTATCGAGAAAGTACCGAGCGATTTTCCTGAGGTCTCGATTGATGTCGATACCATGCAAGTATCGGGAATATCGAGGTATCGCAAGTATCGAGGACCTATCCCTATTACTATTACTATTATATTATTACTATCACCATTATTAGTACTACTATTATTACTACTATTACTACTATTATTACTACTATTACTACTATTATTACTACTATTACTACTATTATTACTACTATTACTACTATTATTACTACTATTATTATTACTATTACTACTATTATTATTACTATTACTACTATTATTATTACTATTACTATTATTATTACTATTACTATTACTATTACTATTACTATTACTATTACTATTACTATTACTATTACTATTACTATTATTACTATTACTATTACTATTATTACTATTACTATTACTATTATTACTATTACTATTACTATTACTATTATTACTATTACTATTACTATTACTATTATTACTATTATTACTATTATTACTATTATTACTATTATTACTATTATTACTATTATTACTATTATTACTATTATTACTATTATTACTATTATTACTATTATTACTATTATTACTATTATTACTATTATTACTATTATTACTATTATTACTATTATTACTATTATTACTATTATTACTATTATTACTATTATTACTATTATTACTATTATTACTATTATTACTATTATTACTATTATTACTATTATTACTATTATTACTATTATTACTATTATTACTATTATTACTATTATTACTATTATTACTATTATTACTATTATTATTATTATTATTATTATTATTATTATTATTATTATTATTATTATTATTATTATTATTATTATTATTATTATTATTATTATTATTATTATTATTATTATTATTATTATTATTATTATTATTATTATTATTATTATTATTATTATATAAAACAAGGAATTTCAAGAACTCCCTTCCTGAACATTAAGCTAAAACAGTTCTAACAATGTTTTTTAAAATTCCAAATATATAGTTCCATGAAAAATAAAACGGATAGCTCTAAGTTTCTAGAAATAACTTTCGAAGTTCCTTTCATTCGGAAGTAATTTTGTATATCATAACGTACAAACCATAAAAGCGACACTTAATTTGCTTCCCAACACACAGAGCTTTTTAAAACTCGCAGTTCACTGCCTTTTGTGATATCTGCCACATCCTTATACTTGTCGTTACTGTTTCGATTTTTTCACTACCTACTTCACCCGATAGGTTTAATTCCACGGATATGAAATTCGATAGATTAAAACTGAGCTTTCAAAGATTTGTTTTTAGAAGTTATATAAAAGTAATACATTGTGGTTAGAAAAGATTATGAGATGTAAGAATTTTTTTTAAAAGTCGAATATTTTTATATAGTTCTAAAGTTCACTAAAGTGTTTAACTGATGTAATCGGCTATTTTTATACGCCCTCTCGCACTATATTCTGAAATAAAAATAAGTAAATAACATAGTTGAAAATAAATTCAAAATACATTTAAATATCTACAAATTGTAAAATGTTTGAGGTATTAAATTTCGAGTACTGAAATCATGATGACAAATTTACCAGAGAGATAGCATGTAATATACAATTCGACCTAAATAAGTCCTATTGTTGGAATATGTACTCCATTCCTTCCTTGGAAGCCTCGTTCGTTGTTCCTGACAACTTTATTTTCAGTAAAGGAGGTAACCAGACACATAAATGCAACCAGGTGAACAAAGAGGGCAAGTTAACTGTCAGTTCTGATCAAGGAAATAATGTCTTTGACACAATAAAGTCTAGTTGCTTCCCCGCGGTACATGAATCACCCCGTTCATCTCCAATATTGCAGAATGTGCGAAAAGGAAGTTTCCTTGAGATAAACCTTGATATCTCTTATCTACCAAAGCCATTATTTTTCAGGAAGAAATAATAAAGTGCAGTGCATGAACTCTAGCGGGAGTAAAACCAGATAAAACAAAAGAAATGCCCGTTTCTCAGCAAAGAAGTCGATTTCAAGACTTCGCTCGGATTTTCCACTGCAAATTGCAAAGGCGCAAGACAACTAAGTTTCTATTGAAGTTGGTTGCAAAAGTATCCAAATATGAGAAAGAATATTTGAACTCTTACACTCATAGGACTTTCTCTATCCTTGACAATATATATAAGTAGACAGCTTGGGAGATGCTGAACTGAAATTCTATTTATGTATCCGACATTTCTATTTTTAATTATTCTGTTAACGGACATATAGTTAATTGACAAAAGTGGCCTAGATACCCACTCAAAGAATGGTACGATATTGTACCATTTAAAGCAATGTGTAATAAAGCTTTGGAATAACAAGAAGAAACTGTACAGAAGAGCGTGTACACAAAATGTTTTGGGGAATTTATATAAGTTTATTAGAGAAGTTTTCCTAAATTTTGTAGAAGCTATGGTTTCCAATACTTGACCAATCACTCCTATTTGTGTCAGGAACTGGTAATCTGATTACTGTCGAGTCAGCACTTGAGCTCACGTCTTTTGTTTCCAACCTCTAATTTATCTGATTTTATACGTGCGTTCTATCATTGAAGTTCATATCAAGGGAACGGAAGATTTTATTATTTCTAGCGTTTTTGCGAGATAGTTTATTGCATAGTTTAGGAGTGACTAAAACATTTCATATTGCTATTTCACCACAATCTTACCGAGCGGAATAGCTCAGGTGGTTTCGTCTATGGCCTGCATTTGGGAGGTCCTGGTTTGGTACCCGTGACCAACATACCTGACCCAGGAGTTTTCTTTCGTATCGCCAGGTGAATGCTGGATAGGTTAATTAAATCCCCCGAATTTCCTGAATGTTATCATTATCTTTTCAGATCATCTTCATCTAGAGGTCTCTTACAGTGTAGAAGTGTCGGTAGGTGTCTCGGCGTTACATGGCAGGATGATATGCTCTTGGCAAAATTTTCTCCTCCAATAAGACGGTCTCCGGTCTGGTGAGGCCGCTTGCGGACCACAGTATGGTGGGGTGCCGGTTTCTCTGGCCTGCCGGGGAGTTTCCGACTGGCACCATGCCCTCTGCACTGTCGCGACTCCTTAAGATGGTCACCTTCTGTCTCATCTCACCTCATCTTTCCTCCCAGTGGTGCCCCATTTGGGAGATAGGTACATTAAATAGACCTCCGTAGCGTATTCCAGTCCAGTTTGCAATCTTGGGTTGTATCTCTCGCCCTCCTAAAGGTGTAGATACAATAATTTTGATACACTGCATTCACGTGGCCTTCTCTATCATGTACATGGTAAACAAAAGATATTACAGTCTATCCGAGATTTCATTGGAAACTTAATTTTAGAAAATGTCGATGTGTGTATGTGTGTGCATGGGTGGCGGTGTGTCAATGTACAATATAAAATTTTGAAAAGTACTAATCACCAAACTTGGTACTTAAATTCGGTACCTTTTAAAATTGCAACACGGAAATTTTTAGGAAAGCCTCCCTATCCTGAAATCCCCTAGATGGAAAACTATACGAAACGTTTTATCTGCTAAAAGTGGTTTTAATAACGCATTAAACAGATCTGTATTTTTTATTGCAGTAAAATTTGTTCTCATATGGTTCATCTGCTACATAAGTAATTTGAAATGAAGAGCACTTCAGAGGTTTCTCCAACAAAATTCAAGATGTAATTTGCATTTAACGAGAAAATAGTTGAAACCTGTGGTAATTTTATCAAAGGTGTTAAGACATTTTTAGAAAAATATTCCAAGTAAACGTATTTTGTGCTGGGCGGATGTTCTTGAAAATCTTATCGATCATTAAACTTAGTATTGAGCCAGCACATACTAAACAAATTGAAAAAAAATATTTAAAGTGCACTCTATTTAAAGTAACTGGATCTTACCCCTATTCACGAGTAATAGAATACTTTTATAAATGTATAAATTTAAAACTTTAATTTTCGGAAGCGACACTGTAACATTAATATTTCTGTATATATGCAATTCTTCATGACTAATTCACTATGAAAAATAAGCAGATTCAAGGGGGAGTTTTCAACCTCCAGAGCAAACACAGCTATTCATAAAACTTCATCACTCGACACAGTTGTATTATTTTTGTTTTATTTTATTCGTTTATATAAAGAACAAAGAGAGTATTGCTTGGCTACGAGCAGTATCAGGAGACTAGAGGGTTCAATAAAAGGCCTCCAGCAGAATCAATGTCCAATAATATGTGGAACGAATATAGGACATCTAGTTTTTTAATGTAAAGGGACAGAACTCTGGAGGAAAATAGAAACGTAACCTTAATTAAACTCTCAGTAAGGTGAGCAAGAAGGTAGGTAGGCATATGGCTAAAATAAAAATGAACTGAATATGATCAGCAAAAAGAGAAGAAAAGATAAACTTATAGGTTGTTTCATAAAATTTTGATCAAAACTGTTGTGCACTTTATCATCGTCTTCATTATCCTCAGCATCAGCATTACGTTGATCAAAAAAGTGTTTCACAATTTCAGGAAAACTTAGGTAAGAGTATAGCAAGATGACTAATGTATAGTCACATGCCTTGCATTCTTGCTTAGTATAAATAAAAAATGTATAAATGAAACTTAAATTTTTCCAAGTGTGTATTTCTAGCACGTATAAAAGTCAATTTAAAAAACGGCATAGTTAATACTGTCACGAAACCATTGTTGCGACGATGCTCGGCCGGCGCGCACACGGGTACAGATAAAGCAGCGCGGAGATAAAAGGGCTAGCCGAAACAGATAAAGATAGATAACTGGAAGGTTGTAGTGCCATCTTGTTCGTTATAGGAAATACCGGTAATTTCTCGAACAGTGGGCGGGTATATATAAAAGAGCAGCTGTGTTTTGAAAGTGAGCTCTTTTGTTTGGGCAGAAGTGACGAAGATTGTACACTCCTGGAAATTGAAATAAGAACACCGTGACTTCATTGTCCCAGGAAGGGGAAACTTTATTGACACATTCCTGGGGTCAGGTACATCACATGATCACACTGACAGAACCACTGGCACATAAGCATGCACAATGTCGGCACTAGTACCGTGTATATCCACCTTTCGCAGCAATGCAGGCTGCTATTCTCCCATGGAGACGATCGTAGAGATGCTGGATGTAGTCCTGTGGAACAGCTTGCCATGCCATTTCCAGCTGGCGCCTCAGTTGGACCAGCGTTCGTGCTGGACGTGCAGACCGCGTGAGACGACGTTTCATCCAGTCCCAAACATGCTCAATGGGGGACAGATCCGGAGATCTTGCTGGCCAGGGTAGTTGACTTACACCTTCTAGAGCACGTTGCGTGGCACGGGATACATATGGACGTGCATTGTCCTGTTGGAACAGCAAGTTCCCTTGCCGGTCTAGGAATGGTAGAACGATGGGTTCGATGACGATTTGGATGTAACGTGCACTATTCAGTGTCCCCTCGACGATCACCAGAGGGTACGGCTAGTTTAGGAGATCGCTCCCCACACCATGATGCCACGTGTTCGCCCTGTGTGCCTCGGTCGTATGCAGTCCTGATTGTGGTGCTCACCAGCCCGGCGCCAAACACGCATACGGTCATCATTGGCACCAAGGCAGAAGCGACTCTCATCGCTGAAGACAACACGTCTCCATTCGTCCCTCCATTCACTGTCGCGACACCACTGGAGGCGGGCTGCACGATGACGGGGCGTGAGCGAAAGACGGCCTAACGGTGCGCGGGACCGTAGCCCAGCTTCATGGAGACAGTTGCGAATGGTCCTCGCCGATACCCCAGGAACAACAGTGTCCCTAATTTGCTGGGAAGTGGCGGTGCGGTCCTCTACGGCACTGCGTAGGATCCGACGGTCTTGGCGTGCATCCGTGCGTCGCTGCGGTCCAGTACCAGGTCGACGGGCACGTGCACCTTCCGCCGACCACTGGCGACAACATCGATCTACTGTGGAAACCTCACGCCCCAAGTGTTGAGCAATTCGGTGGTACGTCCACACGGCCTCCCGCATGCCCACTATACGCCCTCGCTCAAAGTCCGTCCACTGCACATACGGTTCACGTCCACGCTGTCGCGGCATGCTACCAGAGTTAAAGACTGCGATGGAGCTCCGTATGCCACGGCAAACTGGCTGACACTGACGGTGGCGGTGCCCAAACTCTGCGCAGGTAGCGCCATTCGACGGCCAACAACGCGGTTCCTGGTGTGTCCGCTGTGCCGTGCGTGTGATCATTGCTTGTACAGCCCTCTCGCAGTGTCCGGAGCAAGTATGGTGGATCTGACACACCGGCGTCAATGTGTTCTTATTTCCATTTCCAGGAGTGTATTTGTGTATGTTACGTAACTCTGCTACTGCAAGGGTTGACCAAAGTGTGTTTCTACGGAAATAAAGAACATTTTGAATTTCTTCAAATTGGACTTTTAATTTTACGAACCCACAAAGTCATAATTTCCACTCTTGTCGTATACTAATATAATTTTTTAAAGTTCACGATTACTTATAATGCCACCTTTACCTTCGTTCTCTTTTTTCTATTGCTTTGTTACTTTATATTTTGTTTCTTTCTTGTGCATAAGTTTTATGTAAATTTTTGTATATAACTACTTTATATTACTGTTGAAACTGGGTTCATGTCTATTATGTTCATAAATATAAATGAATCAATACACACAGACACACACGAGGACCTACTTTAAACCTTTGTTATTCATATAAAAATTCCTTCACGAGTTTCATAATCATTTAAATGCTCTTGTGGTTTAGGTAAATGCAAAATCACTATTTGTGCAAAATCTCGTCATCGAATTTCTGGATAGAATATATTTCCTCGATCTATTGTACGTATGTGCCGAGGAAATAAGAACTTTGATTACACCTAATTTCTTCAGCCTTGTTAAACTTGAAAGATAGTACAAACTGGCTCATTTAAAATGATTTGAAATACGACTGTGACGTAATTTTCACCACAATAATTTTCTGAAACATTAATGTTTGTATTTCTCATCATCTGCTAGCTGACGTTACATTTGTAGTGTATATAGAAATTTTTAAAATATAATGGTTCAAAAATAATTATAGATAAAAATGAAGGAAAGGGAAAGTCTCCAACAAAAATATTTATAAATTCCAACATTCATCTTTTAGAATAAGGAAAAGAAAACCTTATCCAGATAACCCACTCTGATCAGATTCGAATTCGGGACCTCTTGAACGAGAGGCACTCACAATACCAGCTACGCTACATAGGCAGGCTATTTCTAACTCGTAGGTACCACCTTTACTCCTGAATTCAGCAATGCGTTATTCCTACTTGACAGGTTCTCCATTACTTATGTTCACATAAGTATGTTTTCTTATTCTTCCTAGCATTCACATCAATAACTATTAATATTACTACTACTAAGAACTATAACAATGTTAGAAATAATCATTTCTTCCACACTAGCCATGTGTAGGCTAAGGTTTGAATGAGTAGAGCCAGACTGAAAATTTCAATGACATAGCTGGGATTTGAACCACTAATCTCTCGCTCTCCATGCAGTTGCTCTAAACCACTGAGCTACTATGGCCAACATGCCGGCATGACATTAAATTCTCCAACTGACTCTTATGTTTCCCGGTAAACCACTAAGGGTTTTCATATGCTATAAGACACGCACCTTCTGTGGCGGCGTACTATGCTGTATAGTGTGTCCAGGTTCTTAATATCGCTTCCCCATCCCATGGTCTCTAGACACTTCAAATGAGGGTAGCCTCTTCCCTGTCCGGTCCGTAATTTATGACCCTGCATTTTTGGTACACTGTTGTCAAATGCTCTTAGCCCAGGTTCAAAAATTCATAAATATAATGAATTACTTTAAAGTATAATAATACGTACAATTTAATAAAATGAACTTTAAGTATTCCTATACTGCTATTACAAATACAAATAATTATCCCTTATAAAAGCCTACACAGCCATCCAATCATCCAAGCCTTTAAAGCCAACCAGACTCAAATATCTATACCTCCACGCAACCTTTCATTCGACTCACCTCTAATACATTTCCTTTTCATAGCACCATGCTCAGACCCCATAGATAATAAAAGACTATTGTACTTTTGCTAAACGGGAACACACAATCACTTCCAACCGTCTTCTTATGCATAATTTCCGTTAATTGGCGAACAGTGGGAGATTCACCTTTCGCAGAACATTCGTAAATAGTCCTACGCAATAAATCAGGATTGAAGTCGCCGAACTTGTCAGATGAAAACTCAGTTTTGTTTAATTTCATTTTATTTGGAGTGCTGTAACTAGCGATGTCAGTTGATGCAATTTTTCTGACCGTTGTTATTCTTACACCAGCCGCATCGGCAGTTAATTTATTCAATTTTTTCGACGGTAGTACAGAAGTACAGTTTTCAGAAAGTTTCTAAAATTCACTAACATATTTGCGCTCTGTTTCCTGATCTTGCTTCCTCTCCCTAGAACGTCTCTTCTTAGTTGGAGTCCTAGCTGATGGTTGTATTAAGAGATTATCATCAGCTTCGTTAACTTCACAATTTATTAAGTCACCATTCGTATTACCTTCGTTAATTTCCTCGTTCTCGTTATTAGCACTCAGTATTTAGCCACGGTCTAAAGAGAAACATTTTATTTAGGTTACTAGCAACACAGAATTGACAACTATTATATTTTACAACAGTGCAATCCTGCTCAAGAACCCAACAAAACGCTTAGTGTTATTGTACTCACTAATAGTTTTGTACCGGGGAGGGGGGTGGAATGCGTAGCAGAGGGCTATTTCTTGGAAATAAGTTTGTTAAGAAATTGGAGAAACTGTACTTAAATCTCAGGCTTCCTAGTTAAAACCATTATGTTATTAAGGTAAACTGATAGAAATAATCATTTCTTCCACACTAGCCGTGTGTAGGCTAAGGTTTGAATGAATAGAGCCAGACTGAAAAATGCAATGCCATAGCCGGGATTTGAACCACGGATCTGCCGCTCTCCGTGCGGTTACTCTAACCTACTGATGGCCAACATGCCGACATGACATTAAATGACATTAGGTATGAGTCAGTTGGAGAATTCAATGTCATGTAGGCATGTTGGCCATTGTACCTCAGTTGGTTAGAGCAACCGCACGCAGAGCGGAAGATCCGTGGTTCAAATCCCGGCTATGGCATTGAAATTTTCAGTCTGGCTCTACTCATTATAACAATATTGTAACGGAACGTCATCCTGCAAATCCAAAGCTTGTTCCAGATGTGACAATGCCACCGTATATGACGAGGTTAGGGAAGAGGGGTATCTCCAGTTTCCATGTGAGAGGTTTAAGCTTTAGACAGAAGTACTGAAGGGTGGCAATTATTGGCTTCTGGCTCCGGTCACGATATTTACTTTAATTTCTCTGATAACTATGCTGTACTACATTACTCGTCAGAAAGTGGTGGAGCTCCTCCATACAGCTTTAATTATAAATGTTGGTTGACGGCGGAGGTCCGGCGTTTCGTCCTCGTCGTGCATATCATTGTTGCCGAAGTTGAAAACTAGCTAAATAATTTCAGAAAACCTAGCATCACAATACTACTAGATACGTGTGAAGCAAAGAGAGCGGCGTTACAAAACCCTAACTTTAAATACCGTAAAGAAGGCAAAACTTTGCTATTTTCGCCACGACGTAAGTAACGCCGGCATAATTTGCATAATTCGACACAAATAATCGGTGCTTCGGCAAAACTGCTTACTCCTGCTTACATAAGCATCCAGGGGGTAAACTCACTTGAATTTCTAAAGCCAGTTTCAGCGTCTGTTTTAAAATACTTTGTTCCTTTTATTTTTTTATTTTTAAAACACGCTGTATGACGAAGCCTTAAATATTTTCATTAGAATCCTGCATTTTGAGGATAACTGTTTAAACATAAAAGTAAACTTTTATTTTCAATAGAGGATAGAATTCTGGCAAATGGTTGTGGATAAAGCAATTCTTTTAGTTATGCTAAGTTTCATATCACAGCTCATAATGTATAAAAATAAGGGAGCATGGGGATGCTTAAAGTCGTTTGTTAGTCTCAAAAAGAAACTCAATAGCGGCTAAACCAATTTGTCTAATTCTGGTTTATAAATATTTTTATTAATCCAAGGAAGACCTAAAAGGTGAGAAAAGAACCTGAAGTGATAATGCACCAGTAGGTAACGAAATATAGAAATATACACTCAAGCTTTTACGGAATACATACACTTTCTTTTATTTTCGACAAACAAAAGCATTACAAAGTAGAAGGATACACCAACCTTGTCAAAGTCTTCAAAACCATTTCACTTACCATATTTTATTTTAAAAAAAACGTTGATCCTTTACTAGTGCAATCTTTTATGTAGTTTTTTGTTGCCGTTGTTGTAATTTACGTCTTCCAACGTTGAGTTATACCGGACGATGAATGAAATGAGTCCGTGGTCCTTGGAGTTACCTGACATTCGTCTTTAAGGATAAGGGAAAACCCCGGAAAAAACTTCACAAAACTTGAAAAAATCAAGGTAACTCACCCTGACCGCGATTCGAACTCGGGACCTCTTGAATGTGAGGCAGACACGCTACCATCTACGCTACCGAGGCGGGCTTTATGTAAGCATGATGACACACTTTCGAGGATTAGACACAACATTAATTTGTGAACGCATTATAACACTAAATATTTGACCAGAGACAATTGTTGTCAAATATAGGTGAATCCTTAGATACCTTCTTTATAATTTTTTGCTTGTGAACTGCTGAATGTGAATTGAATTGTCACAAAATTAATCGAATTTCTTTCTGAGTTTTTGAAGTTCGCGTAAACTTTTTTTACTATGCCAAGGAGAAGAGGTCGTACACGTCAGTCAAATATGCGACGAACTACGTCACGTACTGATCGCACTGGTAAGCAGTGAGATGCAGCTAATGCGAATGGTCATGTTGGTATGTCAGAATTGCATTCTAGAGCATCAGTTACTTCCAGGGGAGTTGTTTTCATACAAATAAGTCGACACAGTGATAAACCAGAATGACGTAGTCAACTATACCATAATTACTCATGACGCGACTGCCCTTAGAGGGCCAAGGCCTACCAACCCGACTGTCGGCCTCACGCCCACTTACGCACGGCAGAGGTGGACGATCATCCAACCGATACGGGGAGGAGATGTGCTCAGCATCTCGGCATCCCCCAGCCGGAATTTTGGTTTCCGTGACCAGGGCGGCTTACCTAGCGTAAGCTCCTCACTTTCCTCACGATGCTGAGTGGGCACCGGTCCTATACCCGGGACCTAAAATCCCCATCACATGGGTGGAATCGAACCCGGGACGTTTTCCGTTGCCAGGGACCAAGGCATGTCGTCTTAGCCCGCTATGCCACGGCGCAGGACTATACCAGAGTTCTTAAATTCATTAGAATTACATGGACTTCCACCTCACAATTTTAAAACTAAAAGTAGGGTCAGTTGTGATCATGCTGCGAAACATTAACCAACCACGACTGTGCAATGGAACGAGACAAACTGTGAAAAAGCTAATGAATAACGTCATCAAGGCAACAGTCATCAAGGGAAAGTACAGGTGAGGATATCTTGATCTAGCGTACTCCGATGATTCCAACGGATTCACCTTTTGATTTTAGGCTCTACAATTTCCCGTGCTATTGTCCTTGAAGATGACCATAAATAAATCGCAAGGTGAATCCTTGAAGTTTGCGGAATCAACTTTGGGTTTTCCTGTTTCTCTCATGGACAATTATACGTCACGTGTTCGCGCGTCAGAAAATCATCATCTTAACATATTTAAGCAGAACAAAAAAGGACAATTATCATTTATCAGAAAGCTTTAAACTGACTAACTAAATTGAAACTGTTGTATTTAAACTTCACCTACAATTGCAGAATAAATAACTAATTCGAATTTGCTTCATGTAGATCATTTAGGTAAGTTCAGACAACTTTTATTGGCGGTACGAAGTTTGCCGGGCCAGCTGTATTTCACTGGCTTCAAAGCCTTAGCAGCTGATTATCGATCTCTTCAGTTCTTTTGTTTTCACAGAGTACGAATAGTTGAAAGTTTTGGCACTCGTCTTCTCCCTTAGGAATAAAATTCAGTTCCTTTTTACATGCTGTAACTTCTAAGATATTCCAATTCCTAGCAGGCAAGGCTGATTAAGTTCAATGAAGCACTTGTTGACTTCTTGAAATCAGATATTCAATGCGATTTGTATGCGCCAGGGAATAGAACCTCGGCTGATACTCTTGAAAACTGCCGACCCTTGTTATGAATCTTAAGCACCTCCAAGAATGAGAATCAAATTAGATTTTCGTTGCTGCAAATTGAGTTATTAGTTTTGTTTCCTTCCCTCTTTTTTTCTCTTTGCTTTGTGTTGCTAAGAAATGGAAGGCATGTACAGAAGAGAATGATAATTTAATTTAGTTGAAGAAAATAAAAAGTAGTGGTATATCCATAAAACCAACCAAGTTGTTTCTTATAAGATGCTGTATCTTTTGCTTGGTCCAAACTTTTTGTTTTAAATAAAACGAATAATTAAGTACATTATTAACTAACATAAGTTTTCCTCCAAATATGTAATAAATACTACTATTTTAGTTTGGTTAGCACTTAGATATTAAACATATTGAATATGCTAAATTCGACACAAACTTTTATATAGATATTTAAAAAAATTGAAATTATGTTTTTTATTTACGGACGTCCTTTGACTGCTGTGATTCTCAGCGTCCCATTTTATGGTGCCATATTTTTCAGTGGTGGCCGGCCGGCTGGGTGCTTCTCACCGTTCCTGGCACCAACCTACCTCCGCGTCAGTGCCGTTGCTAGTGCGGGTTCTTCTTGTGTTCTTCGTGGGCAAATTGTGATTAGTTCTATTATAACGTCAAGAGGTGTGTATACTTTAGAACCCGCATATTCATATAGGCATGACTCTTACGTGCGAACAGCCTTTTAGAGAAGTGACAAGGTTATTTGTACACCGATTTTCTGGTATTCCTGAGCCTTTCAGAGAGAGAGAGAGATAGAGATAGAGATAGAGAGAGAGAGAGAGAGAGAGAGAGAGAGAGAGAGAGAGAGAGAGAGAGAGAGAGAGAGAGAGAGAGAGAGAGAGAGAGAGAGAGAGAGATTCAGAGAAGCTGGTTATGTTCTTGCCCAGAAACCCAAAAAGATTTGCCATGCGTTTGCAAAGGAAAAACTAGCTATGATATAAGACAAAAAATAAAACGTAGTCCAAGAAAATCTCTGAGTAGCTTATCACAGGAAACGGATGTTTCAAACTTTAGAACAAGTTTTAAGTTTCAGATACCTTGGATATTAAATAGGCCCAGAGAAAGAAAGATATTTACCTAAAACTTCAAGATTACAAACTATATGCTGAACATTACATAACGCTTTAAGAAATAAAGCAAGATAGGATTTAAATTTTATCAAACATGGGCAAAGCCAATGTTTTATATGGAAGTGAAGCCTGCATTATAACCAGAGGCAATAATTTTTGTTTTTAGCGATAATTTCGCGAATTTTGCCTTTTTCGAGAATAATATATATTTTTAGCGATAAATGAGAAAATTTCTATTAATTTTATTCTGCATAGAAAATTTTACATTTATTACAAATAACGTAAATATAACTTTAATCTAACATTCATGTCTGCATAGCATGAAGCTAGAAGCTGTCGTATGCTAACTGTAAATGTTATTTATTAGATAGCACTCCGTGCACAGCAAAAGCTCCCATTGTGCTGACTAAAGGTACTGAGCATACTGAACTTCTTGGGAGCTACTCTCAGACATTATATTAACATGAAAATATTTTCCTTGGTCTCATTGATTTATCGGCACGGGCAGGTAATAAGGGCTGAAGAGATTAAACTGACTAGGCATAGTGAAATTAGTGCAAACTTGAATATCGATAGCAATGATTTTATGTTTTGCATTCAGTCAAACTTGTGTAACTAAATTGCATGTAGCTACTGTAATTGGAGCTTTGCTCTGTTGTAGCACAAATGAAGAAAAAAAAAATAAAAAAAAATAAAAAAAATATTGTGATGTGTAAATTCTGTAACAAAAGAATTAAATGGAAGAGGCGTGATTTCTATGAAAAGCATATAAAGACCAAGGCTCATCTAAAGCGATTACAAGACGCAGTTAAAACAGGTAACACACCTAAAAGCAACTGAATATCACGATTCGCTCCAAGCCCAATAAAAGGTAAAAAGCGACAAAGTACAGTTTATAATGGACACAACGTAAATGTTTATTAAGAACTGCTATTGCTAATTTCATAATTACATCATTGTTACCTATAGTTAATATGACTGCGTCGTTATGACCTGTTCAGCACCTTGGTTGTGTTTAATGTGCACGGATCATTTTCCAATCGCCTGATTTATTACTTAATTAATAAATTAATGTATTAATTAGCAATTATTATCTAATTATGTTACAAAAGGGAACCTAAATCTTGTTTTATATAATAGGTTTAAAATTATAGAGTTAAAGTAAACTAATATTTAAAAGTGGAGGCAATATGTGGGTACAACTACCTGTGATTCTGATTTTCTTCTTTGTCACAAAGAGCTTCGTGACATTGTTGAACAGCAAAGCCATGGTGGTAACGATAACAGGTAAGTGCCCGATTTCACCAGCAGATGTTGAAATCAACGTTAACAAAAGTAACGTAACAATTGTCACAGCACTAACACTACTGTTAAATTTCTTGCATTTCATCAACCTGTTTTCTGAAAATGTTAACAAGCACGTGTTAACGCCAAGAAACTTGTAAATATTACAGCTATGGAAGGCTATGGATGAGTCGTATTATTCTCTGAACGTACTGCGATACGCTCTTGTTTTTTATTTTCGTCTGCACCTGCATACAGCTGAAAAAATTGCGGGTGAACAAAATCGTAAACAAAAGCCCTGAGACAAATTTTTCATCGATGGAGAAAGAATTGTTAATTGAATTGGTGACGAAGTGTACGGATATCGTGGAAAATAAGATAACGGATGCGGTGAATGTAAAAGAGAGAGATGTCTCATGGGAAAATATTGGAAACGAATTTAATTCAAATGCATGTGTCACTACTAAACAACTTCGTTAGTATTACATAAATTTAAAACGAGGTGCGAAGAAGGACAAGTGAGTTGAGCGTTTCAAGAGGGGAGGTGGACAATGTATTATCCACATAATTCAGTGAATTATAAAATCGTAAAGTTATTAATACTTGAAGCAAGGGCAAGATCGGAATATTCCTTTCGTTGCATGTTCTAACTCAGTATTACGTAAATTTAAAACAAGGAGTGAAGAAGGACAAGTGACTTGAACGTTTCAAGACGGGAGGTGGACAATGTATTGTCCACATATTCCAGTGAATTATAAAATCGCAAAGTTATTAATACTTGAAGCAATGGCGAGATCAGCACATTCTTTTCTATGCATGTTCTAACCTCTCTTGTACTTCCGCAATAATAATCTTCATAGCAACTTGTTTGGAGTCTATACCTCTGTAGAAAATTTTCTTCTGATAGTTCAACGTCATTTCTCCTCATAGGCCGTACTCTATTACGAATGTCTTTAGACGCTCTTAAATATAGCAAATTGACATCAACACCAGAGTTCATGCCAGCCATTTTGACTATTTACAATTGTTAAGGACTTAATAACAGAAATTTGGCTTGTTAGCTTAACACTCGTGTTAAGCTAACCCTTGGTGAAATGCAATTTTTGTTTTAACTATTGCTAAACTCGTGTTAATTCTTAACGTCTGTTGGTGAAATTGGGCATAGATGTAATAACAGCACTCTTGGCATTGAAGGCAAAAGCTGATTCTTACCGCAATTTCTGTGAAAAGTCCCTTCAATGTCTTTAGTTGCCGATGTCAAACACTGACAGTGAGAGATTTTTCTTTACATATAACTTAGTTGTGACAGACAAAAGAACAAGTATGAAAAGCGAAAATATCACAACTTGTATGCTACGGTTTGGCGATGTCTTATGTGTGACACTTGATTTTATTCATGTTACCTACTAATCTGCTGGTTTCAAATAAAATGTTTTAATTTGGAAAAAATAAGTTTTAGCAGTTGTGTTACTCCAGTTAACTTATTTCAGCCATGTTATTACTTATTAATTCTTCCCGAAAATTTGCACGAAATTAATGCAAGTATATGGTAAAAAACACAAATCACCACCAATTAAAATTATTAATCCGAATTTTATAAGTAATTCTCACCACAAAATCTTGTCTTTATTTATAACAAAGAAGATGGAAAGAAAGGTCAAATGATCTGAAATGAAATTTGAGAAGAAATAAATGATGTACAGAACTAGACCATATAAATAATGCTGATAAGAACAGAGCTCAGTCGGTAGAGCACCTGCCTGCCGTGCTAGGGATCCCGGGTTCGATTCCTGGCGGTGGGGGTGCGGATTTTTCTCCAACCAAGATAATTCTTCATCTTCCCCAGAGTCTGAAAGTATGAATGAGAGTGCGAATGTGTGCGTGGTCTAATGATACAACAACGAATACGAGTTAACACTATCGATATGTTCCAAAGGAGAACGTCCGCCGATATGACCATTGGAGTTAAAGGTAAAAAAAAAAAAATGGAACAAAAATGAATAACACAGCTGAATTTAAATTTACAATTGAAGAAATAAACAATTAGAGAAATAATTGGCCTTTATATGGGGAAAGGTTGGACAATGATAGACTTCCGAAAATAGCACTAAATTATAAATCAGCAGGGAGAAGAGATGTGCGCAGACCGCAGATGAGATGGAGAGACTGTAAAAAACCAAATACACAATATGTCTAATCCATGGACTGATTATTACTACTATTACTACTACTACTACTACTACTACTATTACTATTACTATTACTACTATTACTATTACTATTACTACTATTACTATTACTACTATTACTATTACTATTACTACTATTACTATTACTACTACTACTATTACTATTACTACTACTACTATTACTACTATTACTATTACTACTACTACTACTATTACTATTACTACTACTACTATTACTATTACTACTACTATTACTATTACTATTACTACTACTACTACTACTACTACTACTACTACTACTACTACTACTACTACTACTACTACTACTATTACTACTACTACTACTACTATTACTACTACTATTACTACTACTATTACTACTACTACTACTACTACTACTACTACTACTACTACTACTACTACTACTACTACTACTACTATTACTACTACTACTACTACTACTACTATTACTACTACTACTATTACTACTACTACTATTACTACTACTACTACTATTACTACTACTACTACTATTACTACTACTACTACTATTACTACTACTACTACTATTACTACTACTATTACTACTACTACTATTACTACTACTACTATTACTATTATTATTATTATTATTATTATTATTATTATTATTATTATTATTATTATTATTATTATTATTATTATTATTATTATTATTATTATTATTATTATTATTATTATTATTATTATTATTATTACTCAAATTCTTGGGAAAGCGGAGCTTCCAGCGTTTCATTGCACGCTTTCCTATTGGTATATTGACTTCTGTAGATGTGTGACCAACTTCTTACTTTTGTCTTTATCTTTCAGAGACAAGTTTGTACAGAGTTACCTCTTCTTAAGACTGAACGTGCAAAGACAGAGAAAAAAACGCAAAGTTATTCATTTCAGTGGGGTAAAAGATAATTGGATTTTTTATTATTGCAGTATGTAGCGTTTAAACGGAGTATGTCATGCCCAAAACTTGTGTAATATGTATAATCTAAGGTGATGTGGTTAACGCATGTAATGTTTTAACGTCTTGTGGCTACCTGATCGCCGTACCAATTTATTTGTGCTTATTATGCCACAGAAAATAATTATGCCAGTCCTTGACAGCAATCTAATTATTTCACTATTGCTGAGTCACTGAGAAACAAAGCGCGTTGCTAAAAAGAACAAAACAGTTTAACAGAGCTTGATTTAGTTAAGAGCTTGCCCTGATATAATTATTTATCGCTTGGAAAGGCCGATGCAAAACAGAATTCCATTATAGTCTACTAACAATAAAGCAGAAAACTGTTGGAATTCCCAGTTGGATACTACATCACGATCCACTTGAGGAAGGAATTTTCTAAATATGTACAATCGTAAATTAGCTTCAGTTTACTTACAAAGCATGTTAGTGATTGCCAGATGCTAGTAAAAACTAGGCAAATCTAATGAATTTCTTCAACTGTTCTTTTATACAAAAGACTTGCCCTTGTATATACTTCTGCTATGCGAGACCAACGTTGATAGAATGAAAAACATAGGAAATTTTAAGCATTTAACTATCGCTTCAGCCTCCTAAATACCACTTAGGTCTAAAGTGAAATGTAAAAATAAACTTTCTGCAAATGGCGGTCTAGATTAACACGAAGCGCACAGAAACATAAGCTTTTGTAGGAATCGTTTGAAGAAAATGAATACACGATATCATATCTTAATTTTTTTACTGCAATTATTTAAATTTAGACAATTTTAGTTGTGTAGTAGAATTCCTATATTATTTTGTTGTAAGATGTGAGGAGGGTATTATGGAATACCGTTTACATTTCTAAAAATAACAACTGGTTTTTAAATAAAAATCGCCAAATCATGAATACATAATATAATTGCGATGAGATGCCACTTGTACAAAAAGTACCTGCTATTAATTTTGTTGTTATAAAAACGATGTAGTTAGAAAAATTTTAAAAATATAGGTTAATATGAAATAGTCCGGAAATATGGAATAGCTGGTTTAAAACATTCAAAGATTAATTTGATTACATAAAACATGTTTACTTTAAAATAGACAAAACTTTTATGAAGAAAAAAGTTTATAGTCCTAGACAAAGTTTAGAATAACAGAAAAAATAGGTTTTTTTAGCATTTCAATAAATTTGTTTTTTAAATATACTTTGGATTTAAATTAAATTATATTTCTATTTATGCAACTAATAAAAATTGTATAGCCAGCAATATAATACTCAAAGTTCACTTTAATTTTATTTCTATTCAGTATATTTTGTACGGTTATGCGGAGCATTATACTTTTACGTCGGATATTAGGAAATGGCTGGTTATTCCATAACACCCGACATGGTATCTTGGATGTCTGCCTCACGTTCAAGAGGTCCCGAGTTCGAATCTCGGTCAGGGTGAGTTCTTGGATAAGGTTTTTTCCAGGGTTTTCCCTTATCCCTCAAGAGGAATGTCGGTAACTCTAAGATCCATGGACCCTGGACTCATTTGAGCATCATTTCACCCAATTCATTCACCTTCCGATTTGACTAAGCGTTGGAGGACGTAAATTACACAAAAAAGACATCTTGGATATTAAACCTTTAAAGTAACATACAGAGCATTGTCAGTTAAAAACCCACCACAATATAACTAACTACAGTTCTTTCAGTGTATATTACGCTTAACATCACTATTCAAAGCACATGCGTACTAATAGGTACGCTGCTTGAAGATTTACCTGAAAAAATCGTTGAATGTCACAAAATACAGTCTAGTCTGTAGCGAGTGAAATGACAAGTTGTGAACTCTCACTGCAGTGCATCATGGGAGTTTTTCTTGACTACTTCATAGCAGTCCCATATGATAGCATCAGCAAAGAGCCAAAATCTCTGTATTCCATATTTCCCGACTATTGCAACATATCTTCCTCTCCTCTATGTACTTTGAGAACGGAGAATTAATTTTATTTGAGAGACAACGTACTTGTTGTAAAAGGTACATACTAGGTGGCCAGGATAATCGGGCAGAAGCTTGACCAGATTCAGATGATAACGGATGCAAGCATGCATAGTGTCCAGTATGAAAACATCCTATGCCACCCGAGTGAACCTCTGAGTTCCTAACACCCAGCTCTGCCCCTTTATGCAATGCATAAGGAGAGTCCTGTCTAGGTCCTAAGCAATAACAGAGAACAAACCTTATCACAGAGCACATCTACCACCCAGCCGTAACCTACTGAAAATATCTTATCCTACAATCCTCAAACCCATGTCATAAGGAAATGAGGGATAATAAATTCGTGGTAGAAAAGGACCAATTACAAAATTTGAATACCGACTGGGCGAAACGGCCAAAAACCCATAGGTCAGAGAGCGGTCACAGCGAGATTGGACTTGGGACTTCCCAAATGTGAGTCGCACTCGCCACCTTGCTCATTCAAACAGTACAGGACTGGGAAGGAAGGCACTTTAAGTGTGAATTTACCCTCCCTCTTGTCCCACTAAGTATTTTTAGCAGCATAAGAGTAATGTGTATTTATCAGAGCTTAACAACTATTCTATAACAAAACAAATGTATTAAAACATGTTAATTCTACAGATCAGCTTCTATCAATTTAAGATTTGGCTATAGTTAGTGATGTGAACTATTTCTCTGACAATGCCAATATGAACCGTTTAATATTGTCGCTACATCCTAATATTGCCGGCCATGATGTAGTGCAAAGGCACGTAGCTGCTCCTCCGCATCATCTAATTGATTTCTACTCTCTCTCTCTCTCTCTCTCTCTCTCTCTCTCTCTCTCTCTCTCTCTCTCTCTCTCTCTCTCTCTCTCTCTCTGGGTGGAAATTTGCAGTATTTGCCTGAAAACTGATGAAATATCTCAGTCACTCCGGTGCCACAATTTTAAACCACGATGCCAGCATCTTGCTGAGCTCTCTCGCTCTGCTCGAGATCTGCTTTAAATCTTACTATGTCATAAGACTGCTTCCTGGGTTTCGTTTCGTGGAATTTAATTTCAAGCGCGGTTTTAGTTACAGGTTTGCACAAGCATTTCCTGAAATTAGGAGGGTGAGGACTCCGTCAGTGGTAGTAAGCAGCACTACACCGGAATTCCGTTACCTGCCTTCTCTGGAGTTGCCGGAAAATCATTACCTTCACCCGGAGAGAGAAACAATGTCTTGCCACGCCCTCTCTACCCCCGGGTTAATTCCACACACGTTTTGTATTGCTACTGCATTAAGATTTACTTTCTTGTGTCTCTCTGCCTGATGGATGTTTGAGAAACATAAAACTTTTAACGCAGTTCCACGACTTCGAGAAACGCTCCGGCATTCCTTCAGCCTGAACTTTGGTCTGTCGACAGGAATCGCATAGAATCACGCCGGAAGTGTTATAAACAGGATACTAACAATTGGAATCGTAAAGGAGCATACCGGCGAAGAAAACTGACTTTTTGTAGGGAATGCTATGGAGTAGAAACCCTTTCGCAACAGGAAAAACTGTGCGTAACAATAAAACAAAAATCAAAGACATTTTACTTCCAAGTAATATACATACACATTGTTATAATAAACGTAAAGTAATAAAAAGGATGAAAAACGAATAAACAGTAATTATTTGTGTATCTATTTCATGATCTTGTTGACTGTGACAAAACGGAATGTCTAGCACACGCCTTAATTTTCATGTGTGTTCACAATGAAGATTATGCACGTATGAACATAACTCATTTTATACAAATGTAGCATTGAATAAGTAAACTAAACCAAACATTTTAAAAATGCAATGTTATAATGCATTGTAGAAGAGAGATAACGTAATATATGGTTGCTAAGGAATATATGTTTACTTGATAGATACAGTAAATACCCTATAAAGTGTTTTCATTTCGTCTTGTTACTGCATATAGCTTCTCTCCGCCCATTGATATACAGAGGCCGACATAGGTATTCGAAAGTAAACATATTTTTATTTACATTATTTTAAAGTTAGGCAGAGTAAGCATACGTAAATACAACTGGTACAAAATACAGTTCAGTCTTCCATTAAACATACAAAATCAAATAGCAACTCAAACTAATTTGCACTTCAAGGATAAATAAAATGGTTACTTTACATCTGGACATAAGTATTCGAACAGAGAACAGCTAGTATTTAATTATCGTCCCCTTTCTTTGAATTACTGCTAATAATCATTCGAGCATTGTATGTGTTGTTCAGTGACTGCAGAGTCCATATTTATTCACTATGTTTGAAGAAGTTCTTTCAGATGGTCCTTGCTTCTCATGTGACGCTTCCTCACACGCTCCTCGAGTTCGTTCCAGATGTTCCCTATAGGATTTAAATCTGGAGATTGAGGCGGTGTGTTCAAAGAGTAAGGAGTGTTGTTAACTATCCAAAGCCTTACATTTTCAACAATATCCTCCGGATCATTTTCCTGCTGGGAACAATGATCATGCCCTAATCCCAGCTTCCCTGCACTCTTTTTAAGATTGCTTTCAAGAACCCTCTTTTATTTAAATTTGTCCATGATCCCATCTATGAACAGCAGTTCCCCAAAGCAAGATGAAGCTATACAGCCCCATAATATCACATTACTGCCACCATGTTTCACTGTAGCTACCATGTTCTTAGGTACCCATTTTGTATTTGGCAGTCTCCACACTTTAAGACGTTCATCACTCTTGTATAAGCAGAATTTTCTGTCGTCCGACCAGAGTACCTTATAACAGAATTCGGTTGGTTTCACCACATACTCTTTAGCAAATTCTATACGCTTTTTCTTATTCACCTTATTAACATATGGTTTCTTCCTAGGAACGTGGGCATTGTACCCAGTACCATTTAAAACCCGTTCAATTGTTCTGATGTGAACCACAGTGCCAGTATATTGCTCAAGGTATCTCTTAATCTCAGATGCAGTGACTTTCGGATTCTCCTTCACCATTTTTATTATTTGCCTCCTGTCTCTGGTGGTGAATTTAAAAGGAGCGCCATTTCTAGGTTTATTTACAACAGTATTTATCTATTTAAAGCGTTAACTTATGCACAACATAGTAGTTTTGCTTCTGTTAATGGTTTTGACAATTTCAGAGAGATTTTTCTTTGTACATATTTATCAGGATAGTCCTCTCTACCACCGTTGTCTCCTTACCTTTACGTCCCATTTTACCTGTGAGTTCACAATCGGCTGAATAACTTTGAGCACACTGTCTCGAGGCATAGCATAAACACGACTGCTATGTGCTAGGGGCGTGAAATGAAATGTGTAGTGTTTAACACCCGCTTTTACTGCATACGGCACCGCAGGCGGTGACACTAATGATACATGAGATGAAGATGGAGCACCGGTGGAATGAGATGGCGAGGGAAACCGGATGTCCCGGAGAAAGCCACAAATCTCACTTTGCGTTCACCTGGGATCAAACCCGGGCCGCCTTGGTGAGAGCCAAGCGGTCTAATCACTGAGCCACGGCGCGGCCTGCTAGGGGCGTGTAGGGTACGTTCGAATACTTAAGTCATCCAATATGAGGTACAATAGAATAAATAGAGTACATATTGTGTAATAAATACTTGCAAATTGATATTTTAAATATTGTTTCCGAGACACAAAAGGTTAATGTTTACATGTTTAACAATTGAACGCTGCCAAATAAATATTACAGTATATTTATAGTTCGTGCAATGTTACATGTTATATTATTCGAATACTTCTGTCGGACACTGACTACGTCGCGCTTCGCTGCTAGTGGTCAACCTTCAGCCGCCATTAGATTTTGCGTCTGCCATAGTGAAGTATTGCTTTTTAAGAGTATGCAGACGCAAGGTCAAGGTGTATAACGCGACTCGTCCCCCCGCCTTGCTCTCGCAGTAGCCTAACACTGTAGTTGTTTACATGACCGAGCGAAAACAGTACAGTCCATGTGCAGTATACCCATGGAGAAACACGCCTCCGGCCTTTATTTTCGAGGAAATAGTAATGAGATAAATAGTTTCCGTAAATAATATACGTTTGTTAAAATAGATGCGTAAAGTGAACAAACCAGGTTTACGTGTGATCAGAGAATTGAAAGCGTGCCATTAGCGAGTTCCATGTGTACCTACTTCAAACATGGTTTTATTGGTTTCAGTCATCGAGAAAATCATTACCTTAATGGTCAGATTTCTATAACATCAGTTATATTAAAGAGTCAAGCCATTTGCGAAGCACGTAGCTTCCTAAATGGGGCGTAATGAAAGAACGTAGATATATTTTTAAAATTGACGTATTTCCCTTCGTGTTAGAGCAGTGAAGTCCAACCATAAAGTATTGATATGACAGAATTTTACAGATATAATTCCCTAGTTGTAATTTTCAGTGATAAGATTCAGAAACAGTTTCATCCTTGAAAAATAAACAGACGACAACTTATTTCAAACAGATCGTTACTAGCCTTCATTAAATGAATCTGCAACTTAACTGTTGGTATGTACCCTCACCGATCTACACATACCTGGAGAAAAAGATCTCATAGCACAACACTGGAGCAGCTGTCAGCAATTCTTCGGAGAACAAGATTGGAGTCGGGTTCAAAAATGCCGCACAATCATTGACATCCTGCCAGGGCATAAGGAAATCTGAAATACAGCATCCGGTATATGTCAATGAATGTCATGGTATTCGCAATAAGATCACATACAGTCATTTCATAGAAATTTGGGAAAGCCATAGGGTAGATGGCGTACGACGTAGGGAGACACTTGCACCTACCACTCTAGGGAAGAAGGGGTAAAGTGAAGAAACTACAATGGTCCCTCCCCTGTAGCGTAGGTACTAGCGTCTCTGCCTCATGTTCAAGAGGTCCGGAGTTCTAATCTCGGTCAGAGTGGGTTATCTGAAAAAATGCTTTTTCCGTGGTTTTTCCTTAACCTGAAGAATGAATGTCGGGTATCTCGAAGTTCTATAGAGCTTGGGCTCATTTGAGTATCATTTTACCTCTTTCATTCATCGTATGATATAACTTAGCCTTAGAGGATATTACAAAAAAAGAAAAAGGAAAGTAAGAAACTACAGTCGTTCACAGGTTACAGACGGACGGATTACACAGAAGTGTGGAAGTCGCTAACAGTTCTTGTCGCTGGAGCTACCAAATGCGGGCAATGACGTCTCGTCCAAAGAGATGGTCTCCTGATGCCCGTGGAATCAAGTTTCCTTGGATCAACCATCTGCCCGGCAACGCCAAACGCCACGAATCCAGGAAATACACCTTAACGATCAGAAGGAAACATAAAAAAAAAAAAAAAAAAAAAAAATAGGGAAAGAAAATTGCCGTAGATTCGAAACCAACCCAGTATTCGCCTACCAACCAGGAAAATGCAAGAAAAACTCAAGGTCAGAATGGACGGGAATCACATCTAAGATCTCTGAAATACTAACCTTACATTACCGAGGAGTCAAAGGAGAGATAAATAACAAATAATATAGAAACCCAACCGTGCAAAGACGGTAAGGCAACCAGTAAAATCACGAAAATCATAGTAGAGGGTATTTGAAAAAATACATATATGGTTTTGGTAGTCTTAATGGTCATCTAGGAAGGGCAGTTTTACTTTTTTACGGAAAGAATAATAAATGAACATACATCAAAATGTGTTGCTTGGTGGTTTCCTTAAAAGAGAATTTAATGTTATATTCCATATACATACGTTGCATATTTAGTATCCATTAAATGCATTTTGATATTCAGAGCATGATACGTACTTAGGTTTACAGTAATGCATTTTAACACTACTTCAGCCACTTTGGACAAAACATTCTGAAAGCTACACCCACGTTATTCATGTTAATAGAGCGGGGTACCCGTAACGAGGCAATTGAATCCTGCTCACAAAAGAAACCTTTCCCCAATCACGTCGCATTTCACACCAACAATGAGAAAGAAGGCGCTGGAAACCAGGCAACCGCATTAGCGGCAGCTTTCCATTGACAACAATCGCAGAGCAGGAATGGAAAAGTTGAAAAGCGACATAACAGTAAAAGTTGAAACGGTTGTTTTAACCATGTAATCCAGTAGGCCGTGAAACTTTACATAGCGTACATTAACTTGTAATCCAATGTAATAGTATGACGTGAAGAGTCTTCTCTTGCGTGCTTTTCTTTGTGCATACGTGGGCGAAACAGATTGGATTTTACATTAATGTAGGGACGTTTTGTGAGTGCCGCAAAGTTAAAGGAATATCGCACTCGGTTTAACTTGATGCTCTATTCAATTAGTACACTTGCTTTTTCTGTTCTAATTACATTATGTCTTTTGTATTCAAATAGAACAATGTAGAGATCTAGATTTTAATTAGAGCGAAATGTTATAGGAGCAAAAATGACTGGCATTTTATTTTGTTAGCGTTGAAATCAAGTGCGGTGGCGGCGCGGTAATGTCACTTGCGTTCCGGTTCACTGCGCACTGAATTGTGTTCCGTAGTTTTTCCTTGTCGTTGAAGTGAATGCAGACAGATGGCGTGGATACCTGTGTATTGTATGTCTGTTCTCAGGGATGGAATGCTTAGTATACAGTGACCAGCTTGACACGTAAGATCGTTGTAATTAAAAAGGTTAATGTGCTGTTTTTTTACAACCGAAAATCTCTGAACATAAAATGTAACTTTTTTCTAACATCACTGAATTTTTAATCCGTATTTATTAAATTTTGACTGGCGCGGCTCAGGACGAATTGATTAGGTTATTCGGAAATAGGCTAACCTAAATTTGCAAAATCAGCAACGCAAAAACAGGTTTTATGCTGAAATACTGGTTTGAATTTCGATGGTGCTTCCCTCTGTATATGAATCCATAATCTCTTAAAAATTACCTTTATTGAAAGAGTCTTCGCTTTCATTATGTCCACGAAATGTCATTTCTTGTCTACTTCCCAACTGGGATATTGCATGAAAAGCCTGTTAAACTTAACGTTCTCATTGTATTTTGCAATATATAGACGAGCGTTCAATTTTATTAGTGTTTTTCCCCAGCTCCTTCATTTCGCTACAATTATGTTCCTCCTACCAACGAGTCTTAAATGTTCTGGTGTATTTTGAAAATGCTCCGCCGCAAAGTTGTTCTAAACATGGCACCTTTGTTGTACTACCGACATTTACCACGTCGTGTTTGTCATCATTTTTCCATAAAGAAAATGGTGTTTGGAGAATGGAATACACCAATTCGAGTGTTGATTTATTGTTAATCCCTTAAATATGAAAAATTAAACACTTCACATATCCCACAATAATCATTGACTACATAAAAAATTACGTTTTTACACAGAATGCAAACTGATATTAAAGACGAGCACAGGATACGCGGGACTTGCTTCAAGCTTTTACCAACATATTTCTTTTCAAATAAAGGAAAACTTAGGAAGAAAGTCCTATATTGTGTTGGCAACAAGAGTTGGTGCGGAATATACGGCTTCTATGAATCGAATCCGTAGCCATGGTAATCAGCAATGCATTCTGCCCCTTTTACCTGTCCTCGCCCACCGCCCACCGAATGTGTTACGCCCACATTGCCTTTTAATAAACAATCATTAGTTGAGAAGTAAACTATCTGATTATCAACGCGCGGGGGTCAAGAGAGTGGTTCCAATACAAAATATAAGTTGGAGAATTTTTATAAATGAAAATGATATGCTATAACACGCAACATAACCATGTAAGTTATTCCAAAACCAGTAGCTGACTCGACGATTCAAATACATCAAGGAAGAACCGCCCCTGGATTTTGGGGTAATTCCTTTATCTTTTCCTAACATTTGTAATTTATTTTTCAGAAATGTAAAATCATGTTAATAAAATATAGTTTTCAAAAACACGCATAAACAGGCAGCTTTGTTTCCTTTTTTATATAATGAATGGTCCATAGTCCTTTTATGTTTCGAACACGTTCGAACAAGTTCTCGCATACTAAGGAATAGTTTTCAGCATTCTTAGGGAATAACTTCATTCAAGACCTCTGAGATCTCACGCAGCTCCTGGATGTTTCTTGGCTGGCGGGCTACAAGGAGATGAATATGGAATTAGTATCAGGACTTCTAACTGGCCATGGCAACTAGGACATTCCTTTTCCAGCAAACCAATCCATTGTTGCTCTTGATTTATACCTTGGTCTTGAGCTTCTCCGTGGATGGCAGCATGGTTTCAAAATATTCTTGTGAGCCCATTGAACCATTGAGGGAGCATTGCGTCTTCCCTGAACAGCTGGTACGAGACATTCAGGGAGGAATTTCTCAGTTGATGTCCTTCCAACTTATGGGAATAGTAAGTTCATACCGATACTCATCGCTGAAAGTGAGTTTTTTGCGGTTCATCTTCGACAGCCTAACAGAGAGCCAGTCTCCGTATGAGGCCGACCAAAGCGTGGTATCAGTCCCTGAACCTCATTCTTGATATTTTTTATTGTGTTCGTTAAACATATTTTACTAATACCAAGGGCTGATACTATTTCTCTGTGAGGTTTATTGCACCTGTGCATACCAAAAGTCTGCCAATTTAATGATTCCGACACGCTCTTTCCCCGACTGTCACTTTATTTGTGACACAGAAACCCCCTCTTCCCCAGACAATAAGAGGAACTGTTTGTTTTTCATAAAATTGCAGCAAGACACAAACACCTCATGTGGCATCTGTGGAACTACCGATTGGTGTTTGTTGTACCAAAATAGCTCAATCGGGGGTGAAGGTAGCCTTCCGTGAACATTTGTCATTTTTGGTCACTTTTTTTTCACAGGTTGTAAAAAGTTGTAAGGTGATAAGGATATTTTTTTTTTAAATTTTCCTTTTTGTGCCACAATGATCATAGGGCTTATATAATTCTGGAAAAAAATTAACTCCAAGATTAATAAATTATTTAGCGTCTGCAAAATAATCCACAACATGAAATGGTGGATTCATTAAAATAACACATTTCAATAAAAATGTTTAATTCGAAAAGCAAACGTGTAAATTCCATGTTCTTAAATAAATAGATGCCTAAGAGACCAGCCTATTTTTAAAAAGCAGTTATATTATTTGTAACAAAATTAAAAGACCAGAAACTTTTTAAGTGAAATAAATTAGTGATCTTAAACTATGTTAAGCTCTGTAGTTGCTATCTTACGTGAGCGCACGTTTGTTAACACCGGACCCTGCTCTAAGCCCTTGTTAGAGACTTCCGCGCTCTCTGCGATCCTGTGGCTTCCCGAGAGGTGTTATCCACAACAGATCTGTATAGATGAAACAGTGAGCGAGGTATTCCCTCTAACTTTTACCCCTTTTATCAGCTATAAACTTCTTCCATAATCAAATAACTGAATATGGATTTCTGTACAACATATATTTTCTATTAATTACTACTTATAAGTCTCAAACATTTCTTTTAGCAAAACAATTAGAGGAGGAATAGAGTAGACGGAAGAAGGGTTTAAAAAGACTGGAGCACAGCCTGGGCCATAGTGGCTCTTTTTCTTCTACCCTTAGGGTTGTTTTTTATTTCTTGAATAAAGATTACGAATGATATACTATATATTTAAGGCAGGAATGACAAAAAGCAGTCTTAAATTTCCTAAGAACAGACTAGGAAATCTTTTCTAATCTGAATGATGTTCTAAACTTTTGCATAATTGCTAAATAGTGAAGAAACAGACTTGCTGCACAAGGATGTAGATAGATCTTAAAACAACAATTTATGAGAAATTACATTTTGTGCCTCATTGATAATTTCAGAAGTATTAGTTGCCATTGGTTTGCCCTTTGAGGGATGATGATGGTGTGTATAAGGGCGTTCAACTACGGCGGTCATCAGCGTCCTAGTTGAGTGCCCTTATACACACCATCATCATCCCTCAAAGGGCAAACCAATGGCAACTAATACTTCTGAAATTATCAATGAGGCACAAAATGTAATTTCTCATAAATTGTTGTTTTAAGATCTATCTACATCCTTGTGCAGCAAGTCTGTTTCTTCACTATTTAGCAATTATGCAAAAGTTTAGAACATTCATTCAGATTAGAAAAGATTTCCTAGTCTGTTCTTAGGAAATTTAAGACTGCTTTTTGTCATACCTGTCTTAAATATATAGTATTTCATTCGTAATCTTTATTCAATAAATAAAAAACAACCCTAAGGGTAGAAGAAAAAGAGCCACTATGGCCCAGGCTGTGCTCCAGTCTTTTTAAAGCTTACGTTCTTTCAGCATCCTAAGTCGCTATTGGTCTTCTGCTTTGCACGCTGAATGCGATGCTACTTACCAAGATGTGACTTTGGTTCGATCACCGATACCAACGTGGTGATCTTCTCCCACTGAGACGTCTGTCGGTTGTTACCATACCACGCTTGGTAATTATTCTATATTTCCTTTTGAGTTATGATGTTTAAAAATACACCACAGTTGATTTTGTAAAAGCACCATTTTGGGAGGAGATCAGGGAACCAATACCTGCATTTCTGTTGAAATGTTAATATCGAAATGTTTGATATAAAACAATACGTCCGCTATCTTTATAAGTAGGTATATACTAGAGGAAATGGTGGTATGTGAAGTGATTTTAACATTCCTATAGAAGATATAATTATAAATCCACCAGTGCTAATGGGAATTTGCATCTGCTCTAGATGCCAACTGCAGTTACAGACTGCACCAAATTGCAGCCAACAGACGTACTAACATTAAATATTAAGTGCTCTAATATTGCTCTCCTTCAGAGGCGACTAAATTATTCAAAGTTCAGTAAGAGAACGTCACATAAATCTTGAGTTTCATTAGCCAATAAATCAAAACGTGTCAGAGACATTTGGCAATAAACTCCTGTCGAATTCTGTATGTTTCTACCCAGCATAATGTTATGCACGAAATTGCATTTTATGACGGAGAGCAAAAACTGTTGAAGTCGCTTGTCTGGCGCATTTTCATTGTCTGTCTGAACACAAGCGACATGCATTCATCAACCTAACAAGCTCAGACATGAAGCTTCGCGCAGATGAGTGACAAGGAAGAATCAAGCTTGCATATCCTGAAATGAATAGAAGAACCGCGTGGAATAGATGCTATAGTGAATGTTTAACATTGCTAACAGCTAGGAAGGTTAAGGACGAGTTTTCACTTCAAACCTGGCCTCTTTATTTTCTTCTATCTTACTCGTTTGCAAATGAGTTACTTAGGTCATTCAATAATTAGTGGTAACATTTGTATTAACAACAAATAAAACATCTTTGGAGCAGTCACATTATTGCAGTATTTAGAAGTAATCTCCTCCAAAATGAAGAACTCGTCTCCGCAGATCAGGGAGCCGACGGATGCCATCCACAGCGTCTTCTTGTCCTAATATTCGAACAAACTGCTCTACTACTGCTATAATTGCCTGTCTGGTTCTAAGGCGAACTCCTCTAAGTGGTAATTTTATTTTTTCGAAAAGGTCGAAATCATATAGGCTCATATCTGGGCAGTATGGAGGATGCTGTAGAATTTCCCAGTTCCATTTGCGAAGTAAATTAAAAACAGGGGCAGACGTGTGAGAGTGAGCACCATCATTTAACACAATGGGATGATAATTTAGGAGATTTGAACGTTTATGAGTCACAGCTGGCCGTAAATGATGTTCTATAAAGTGACTAACATGCATCATTCACACGATTCCCTTGAGGAACTGAATGAGTGATAAGGACAGTTGAGGTTCTACTTCCATTAGTCCTGGGCCCATAGTAGCAAGACCCGGGCCTCTTTCAACCATGGAGTATCCGAGCTGTCCCAAAGGGCACCCGGCGTCCTCCGTGGGCTTTCCATAGGGCAAGACCTGGGTTACTAAGTCCCCCTATCTGGTTCAAGGACAGAAGACGGGAAGGCTACCGATATGACCTCGGTGGGGCCACCTGGTGTTCTAGCACACCTTCTACTAGCTCTGCATGCTAGTACCCGGGAATATTAATGGCTTCCCTCAACCCCGTCCGCAGACGTACCCGATCACCCATGAGTATCGGGAACCACTGCCCCCTCGAGACCAATCCAATCCGAACAACTCCCAGAGGGAGAGGCTCGAATGTTCAGCCCGAGGTTCCTCTAGTAACGTCAGAGGTACCACGAGTTCTAAGGGTCCGCAGCGCCCGCACCACGGCAGCTGAAGGAGACGGATCCCCTCGAGTGATAAGAACAGCGTCAAAATCATAAAAAAAACAATGAACGTGACTAAGTGGATCTGTCTTGTCGATATTTTTGGCCGTGGTGAATTAATGTGCCGCCACTTATTTGATTGTCTCTTTAATTTTGGTTGGTAGCATTGAATCCAGGTTTCATCTAATGATATGATACGTCGAAGAAAACGCTCGCTTTCACGTTCATTTCGTTCTAAGTGTAATCTCGCTGCTTCCATCTTCTCCCATATAGTTTTCTGTGTAAGATTGTGTGTAACCCATCGTGCGCAGATTTTTATCATCTTTAAGTTCTTCTTAAGTATGTGGAGAATCGTACCAGGAGCACCTCCAACGGCCCTTGCTATTTCAATACAAGTCCAACAACGATGTTCTTCTACCAGTGCTCTAACACTATTCAAACGTACATTATCACTTGCTGATTGCGGTCTGACAGCTCCAAGTTTTTAATGAACGTCTTCCCTTCCTCTACAAAATGTATTCGCTCACGTAGCCACGGTATGATATGGTAAAGTCTGTCTATCACAAGCTTCCAATAATTCTGTATGGCAGTGTCGAGCATTGATACCTCCTGCAGCGTGAATTTTAATGAACTATTTTTGTTCGTATTTATTAAACATATTTAGAGCACAGTCTACAATTAATCTTACCAAAAATGTCTTATTAAATAAAATTGTCTTCAAACTCACAGCTAACAAACATTAGATGCGCTTATTAACCATTGTTATCAGTTTACATAATTTACCGCTAATAGCGCCAGATGCAGGCAGTGCTGCCGCTAATTTTAATAATGTATATTCAACTCCTATTGGGACACTATTTCTTCCTCTTAGAAGACAGTTTTCTCGCATTTATTCCAGCTAATTTCTGTATATACATATTTCTGATCAGATTCAGTATTATTCTTGCTCTCGCACTGTCTTCATATACCATATACCATGTGCTTCCAATCTTATTTCCCACATTGATTTTTCACTCTGTACTATTAAGTTATTTATAGTTATTAAAAGCTACAATATTCCATTATATTTCTAAAAATAATAACTTAAACTTTTATATGAATCAGTACTTTAACATTCCATTGTTTATATTTTTCAACAAATGCGCCATAACACAGAAATTGAACGTTTTATATATTATGGTATTTTGTTCCAAGTGATCACGAGGGAAGTAGCTAAAAATTTAATAATTACTAGTGTAGTATAGAAAAAAGGGAATAACAAAGAAAGTGATGAAGGAATATCAACTTATTTACACTTACGCACTTGTTTCTGGAATAATATAAACTGTCTTTAAATAAATTTCACAAGAAAACGTTTACCTTATTTATTTTTCATGTTTTTACTGCAGGTCTTCGTCTTAAATAATCGCTCCTGCTATTAGGTACCCCTCATAATAGTGATCTCAGTAAATGTTAGTGTTGTTAACCACTCAAATTAAACTTAAGAATAAATAATATTCCAATTACAATTGTTATTATATTAATAATAGGTTGGCTGTGAACAACTCACAGTCACTCGGTTGATTGTAAACATATCCAAGGAACAAGAAATACCAGAAGATTATAAAACCAACAGAGATATTGCTTAGTAAACTATTACGTCAACTTTGAAATATATCTACATAGTCTGTATTAGGTAAGCTTTAGGTATTTGTTAAGTTATTAATCCAATATAATGCCACAGGATTATATTTTTTAAATATGTATAATAGTGTCAACTGCAAATACACAAGTGTGTTTATTATTAAATAATATTAAAAGGTCAGGTAATTGTCATAAATATGTTTACTGGAGAATTAATTAACGCTCTATGTCTGTATTTCTTTAATTATGTAATAAAATAATTACGTGTATGTCCATAATAGCGAGTGTGAGTGATTTCCCCTTACGGGAATTAGTCCACAGTGGTTAAATTATGTTGAATTAAAAATGCCGGATTTGATATTCATTGACTTTAGTTTCAAAGATATGCTGTTTACCGTTACTGAGGCAGACATACAAGGATTTATTTTTTCTAAGAGGGCTTAAAGAATGTTTCATTTTATATAAATTAAAAACAGGAAATATATTTAGAGAATCTAGAACTATTAGCCTACACGTAAAAAGTCTCTAGCAGGCAAATTAATACACATAACACTTCTCATTTTAAAAGGAATAAATGATGTCATACCTTAAGTCTAACTGATGTTCCACATTCTTTATTTAAGTTAAATTTTTTGTTTAATTAAATTTACATGTCTTAAATTGCATAAATATTTTGAATACTTCACAACCAATATCTACAAAATTAATTTATATGCCTTTAGTATAGGATTACTCATACATAACATCTGTAAATATCATCGACATATAAGCTAAACTGGCAGAGAAATAAACTTAAGTTTAAAAACAATTAAGTATCAATGAAGTTCAGTAAAACACTTCACATTCCTTAACTTATAATATTTTCCCTCAAAGCATATCAAAACCCACTTTCAACCCCCGCAAACTATCCATTTAATAAATTAATGTAAAATCGCCTTTTAAACACAACACTGTAAATTTTATGAAGTTGATTTAATTCTTTTAAACTGTAAAATTAATAAAACTAGTCTTAAAAATTAACAGAATATATCAACTATAATACTGTTTATTATATCTTAAATTCTCTACATTTTAATTAGACCAAGAATTTTAAGCCAAACTATTTGTATATAGAAGTCTTCAGTTATCCAGGCTTCCTGTAACTTTGGATACCTTTCTGCTAGACGAAGTAATATGATGTTATAGAAATAATAATTTTCAAAATAATCCAATCATTGCGCGTTGAAGGCGAGACCATATACCAAAAGTTTTAAACAGTTAAAAAGTACACCTTTAGAATTTTGTGCCTCTTGTAAACTGGTGTTTTCTCTTCAAGTTGATAAACAACTATATTAACGTCATAGACACAATAATTGAATTTTAAATATATTTATAAAATGTACAACACTCTACCCGTTGTTCGAAACTCCGAATTGTGCACTTCATCTCAGAAAATGTATATAACTGCCGTACCCCTTAATGGACAAGAGAGGTATATTGCAGTTCCTCTTTACGGGACGTTTTGCTTTACAAATTTTTTAGCTTCGTGTGTCTAAACCATTTAGATTTTTCTTTGAAAATATGAGTTTTATCTCTTTTTACTCTGAATATCTTTATTCTTGAATAAAACTTCCGATTTGACTCAGAAACTATTGAACGTGACCAAAGGAAATTTTAGAATCTAAACAAAACCTTATGGTTATTACGGGTCTAGTTTCGCTTTAATAACGGAGTTGGTCACTTTTTTGTATTATTGATAAATTCTAACTAAAGGGAGATCATTTTATGAAGTTGGCGAATTTAAGATGGAAGGGATAGGCCTTTTAATCTGTGCTTAATCCTTGATGATCTTTGTTTTATCATATGATTGTTAAAGAGGAATACACGATTGTTTTAAATTCTACTATTTGTTTTACATCCAGTTTACATCACTTTTAGGATTCATTATAACGCTCGAAACTGAAATATGTACCAAAATTCAAGTATTTCTATGATTACCCTTAATTATTGTATTAATTAGGCAAAATAAATTGATTAATTTAAAAAATTCTCTTTCATCTCAATGTGTATGTAATGTCTCTCAAACGTTTATGCCCACCAAGGGCATCTGAAAAGGAAGGTACTATGGGTATCTCTTGGTTTAAAAGGTTTCAAAAATAATAAAAGTATACGGTACACCTCTGACACTTTCGAAAGTCTAAACTTGTTATTTTATTTTATAGGCTTTTACACAATGTTTTATTGACTTTTACATGAGAGATTACAAATTTGTATCACTATAGTGAAATTTATGTGGAACGCAGATGGTAGTCTAAACGTAAAGTTTCAAACAGACCTGTAGCAAAATGTGATATGAGGAGCAAGGTTATTATAAATGATGCTATAAGACTTTTTAAAATGGCCGAGTATAAAAATAATTACATCCATGATTGAGGAAGGGATAGGAGCATGCTTTTAAAGAATAAACCAAATTTCGGAGTATTTCTTAGTAAAAATTCCATAGGCTCCCCTATTAAATAAATAACCTACATATGCTTCTGTATACACAGAGAAAAATATCACTGATGTGTAACCTAGAACTCCATTGTGTTTACAACAGAATGTAAACCTTGCACGCTCCCTTTATCACTTTCTCCCTCTGCAGCTATCTAAGCCAATCGGCTTACCTCATCTGGCACTCGATGTTCATGGGTTTATTCTAATTTATATAGCTAAATATCCTGGCCCATTGGAGTTACCGCAGTCGTGGTTTAGATAGCGGTCCATAACACCACCAAAGGGAAGGATAATGCGCAAACATCTGTAACAGCATTTACTTTCCATTATTACGCGTTACATTTGGATTGCTATTCTCTAGATACGATATGGTAATAACATGAAACACTTAGTGTTATATCCTGCTTAAATATCTCCAAACTTTTTAACCGTTTTAACCTGTCCTTGCCCACTATAGGTTGTATAAAACGCCATGACACATCCCCTTTAGTAAAGATGGTGATAACACTAGCTATACCACTCGCATATGAACGCTGGCCAATGCTTAAGCAGAGCGCTATTGCCAAGCGTACTGGGTATACCGGCAGAGGTTCTGTACATTGCACGTTTTACACGCCAGCAAAGATTCGGCCTATTTTTCCCGTAATTAAACAGCACATTAAATATTCCTAAAACATTAAAATCTGACCTTGACACACGTCAGTGGAACAGCAAGCACGATTTCCAATCCAGTACTTCGCTTTCCACTTACTGCGGTCTTTCCCGCAGAATGAAACACAGGTACGTTCCCTTTTTCTAAGGATGCGCTGTGGCTCAGTGGTTAGACCGCTTCGCTCTCACCAAGGCGGCCCGGGTTCGATTCCAGGCGACCGCAAAGTGAGATTTGTGATGGACAACACGGCGCTGGGGCGGGGTTTCTCCGGGATCTCCGGTTTCCCCCGCCATCTCATTCCACTGGTGCTCCATCTTCATCTCGTGTATCATCAGTGTCATCGCCTGCAGTGCCGTATGTAGTAAAAGCGGGCGTTAAACACTACACACATTCCCTTTTTCTAAGCAGGAAGCTGCTTCGCCACAAATTCGTGACACTGCATGTGCACTACCTACACTTCAAGCTTCTACAGTTAATTGCTGGGTTCTTGAAAAGTCTGCACTTGTCCTATATTCTGAATTGGAGGGCTTTCGTAGAAACTTATTCATATTCAATGTAATTTTCTGCCCTGAGAATGAATCACTTAACGTTTGTTGATCGAAGAATCGCTTGTCCCAGCTTCGAGGGAGGTATTCACACACTCAGATCACAAACAATAGAGAACACATATGTGTATAATAATTTAATGTAGTATTAACAATATTTCAGCTTGAATTCGACTCAAGACTTCACGATGCCGTTCACTTTAACAAAATAACAAACCCTCCTCTGAAAACGAACTGAACATTAACCCGGTCTGTTTCAAACTGCATGCAGTAGGTGAACTGTTCATTTATGCTTTAGATAAGTGTGGTCAGGAAGGAATGTTGTTTATCAGGTTTATCTGTGTTGAATGGATGGATGCTGGGTAACCATAACCACATGAAAGATAAAACAAGCTCGCTCGCGTTCTAAGTATCGTACAGATAGGACTTTTGTACGGTCATGACCAGAAAATAAAATTATTTTTACTATAAGATTTTCAAATATTGATATCCGAGCGTAATTAATGAGATAATGTTTTGAGTTCAGGCGTGTGAGATGTGGGTACCACATTCGGCAGCGCTGGTAGGAGGGACAAGCTTAGGACTGGCTGGAGTCTGCAGTACGGCCCATCTCCATATGCCTTTAACTTTTGCAAAGATTATAATGACTTGTATAATAACTAGAAGTGGGGATCAGTGTTCCCATTCTCCCGTACACACGTAGTTTCATGACGTTTAACATAAGCTGTATGTTTACTTGCCCATGATAGCATAGGGCTTCACTCGAGCGCTACCATGCATCTTTTTATAATTCTCTTTGGATTCATTGGACTCCAAAAGTATATTTCAAGTCAAATCTTCGTGTACGAATATGGGTGGAATTCAGTACTTATTTTCCATACTATAGCTAGTTGCTACGAAAAGTAAAAATGAGTTGTATTAGATTCATGCTATGTGGTGTCACTTCTATATACATTTAAAAATGATAACTGTACAACTGGTTACATCGTTTTGGAGTTTGCTTCCCTAGCAGCTGACTTTTTTCGCTCACAGTTTGTAGACTGTGTGTAGTTAATCGAGACAGCTGTCATTCAGAAAACATTAGAAGAGAGCTTTATCGTCATTTGTATCGATAACATTTATGTCCAGCACTGGAACTAGATGCTAAAAAATCTCGTGTTATTCGGTCGTTTCAATCAGTTTGATATTCCATCAAAGGGACTGAATAAATCAGTGTTGGTCGACAAACCAGGACGTGATATTTTATTTTAAATCTGTTTCGGTGGCGTAAATGTTATTGAAACTTGGAAATAATTAGAAAGGAAAATTTTCTAGAAAATCTAAGTACATATAATGGAATATTTCGAGAATAGCTAACGCTACGTAAAATGTTTTTGATACAAATTTCATCTGTTAATGGTGTCTACATTTTAGAGCAAGATTACACTATATCTTACAGTTTCCAAATTTTGCAAAATTATACAGAATTCAATTAGGATGCAGGATAAATGTAGTCTTACTCCGTATATAAGTTAATCAATATCATTATCATCCTTCTTGAGAAATTAGAAAAAGACAAACATTTTTTGTGAAATATATGTAGTGCAATATATAGTTAAGTAAATTATTCGATTCAATTGTGGGGAAATCATTCATCAACATCCAGATTATTAATAATTCAAAAAGAGTTTAGCGGATTATTTGTCGTAACCCAACTAGAACCCACTGTAAACCCACTTTATATTCAACTAGGAATATTTACACTTCCTGCAATGTTCATACTGAAATCCCTTTTATATTGTTGTGTGACCAGGATTGTAAGGGGGGTGAAATACTTACAAACCTAATCTGCAACCGGGGGTGTAGCTACTGAAAGGGTAGAGCGAAAGAAACATCTAAGTCAAACTGAACTGAACAACTGTATTTCAAAGAAGCCTAGTATTTCTACAGGGCATCCCCTGGATCTGGAAGAGATCAGGGGCGCTTTGGTAACATTTAAATACATAATAACATAATGCAGCTTTACCTTTGGCGATGTGTTGTTTGTATGGCTTGAACCTTGTGACTGTCAAAAGGTGTACGATCTGGTACGCCCTGCTGGCTATCTTCTCGTGGTAGCACTTTGAGATAAACTCTTGTTGATTCTTAGAGACCGGCAGCAAGTCCCCTCTGAAATCTCTGTGAAGTCTCTCCCCCGAGGGCTAACTCAACCAAGCTTAAATAGGGGTCCTACCAAAAAGTCAATTCAGCAATTCCCACTTAACTGTTAATTTGCATCATATTTTTTACATCATTGAGAACATGTTTAAACCTGTTACTGACCAACTAAGCATTATTCCCCTTGATCAGCAGGATGTGTGATTCATTGTTTAAAACATGGGGAACAAGTTGAGGCCTGTTACAGACCACCTGTGAATGATTTCCCTAAGCCAGCAGGATGTATGATTCACCATTCCAAAGTACATGTTTTGCCAGTCAGCAGAATTTAAGCTTGATCACATAACTTTTATACACAGCTGTGCCCAGACTCAAGGCATCGAAAATGCATGTTACAGAATAATGATTACAGAAATTTCCAAATCTTGCTCAGCCTATACATGAAACAATATGTTAAAATAAATTCAAATATTCTTATTGCATGTTCTAATGTGCACGATCTCATTAAAATATATATTTAATATTCATTTAGTAAATGTAAATACAGCAACAAAAAACCAGTTTTGTTTGTATTTCATATTTTCCAAATAAGATTATAGTATTCATTTCTTTATATTTTTGGACAATTCTATCTGTAACTTATATGGAAAAGGAGCAATAATCAAATATCAAATATCCTATACATATGTTTTAAGAGTGTTTATCTTCATCACACTGACTAGCTCCATAACTGTCGACAACCTATTTATCAGTTATAAATTCAAATTTCACTTCCCTAATCGTGCAAGTTAAGCCTAACCACTTGAATGTATACGTAAGCTTCAAGCATATCTCCTAAAGTTCTGGTTTATGCAAGCGCTTCACCTTCACAACCCGGGGGTGCGTAGCAATTTCGCACATAGCTTATCTCCACTTTCAATCGTATAGATTAATACTGCATGAGGAAGCAAAATGTTAGTTCATTTTGATCTTCTCTAAGTGTAACGAGGGAAACACCTCCACTCTCCCCTTTGCCTGCCTCTGTAGCGTAGATGGCAGCCCGTCTGACTCATGTTCAAGAAGTTCTGAGTGAGTGAGATTCTCCGTCAGGGTTAGTTATATGGATAAGGCTTCCATTATCCTGAAAGATGAATGTCGGGTAACTAACCTCTGTGGACACTGGAAGCATTTGAGCATCATTTCACCCATTTCATTTACCGTCCGATATGACAATTTTAGAGAAGATTAAGTTAAAAAGAATATCCCCAGGGAGTCAGCATTTAAATTGTTGTGTTCTGCTCTTTCTAGGCAATTTCTTGCACATGTGCAATGTAGCATGTCGGGGCGTCGAGTGAGTGTTGCCGCGCAGTTCGGCTCAATTATTTGGCAGGGGCTTGACTCCTAGGGTCGTCAGCATCGCCAATAAAATTTGAAAAATATCGATGTCCTCGGCTGCTCTCGGAGTTATCCTAATATTTATGAATATAGGATCTGTGGCAAGGATCTCTTGATTCAGGGCGTTCTTGGTGGATTAATTAGGTTACTTGGAAAGAAACACAGGTTAATTCTCTTATGACGATCGGTTGTATTTCAATTACTCTCGAAATACATGTTAATTAGGCGAACTCGGAATGGTAGGCTTCGCGCTGGCGTGGTTGCACTCCCGTGTCTATAACACGACTCATCGGATTAGCACCCAGCTACTAACTACCTTTAATTGAACGCGATTTCTTTAGTTTACTCGTCCGTTCAGTTTAGCCCACAGTAGCCAAAATAGCCTTAATGAACGCGATTTCTATCTTCGTGCTGTCGCACGACGATCTAACTCGACTCTCAGCCACCGACTGCTTTAATGAACGCGATTTCTGTCCGCGTGCGTTCGCACGAGTATATAGCTCGACGCCCAGCTAGCGGCTGACTTAGATATGTCTTTGTTCCCAGATAGTTCATATGACACTTTGCTTCCCCCTTCAGTTCATTATTTTTAATTAGTTGGTCGGTAGAACACATATGGAGTCCCAGTTACGAGAATCTCACCCTAGACCACCCAAAATTCGCCCTTCCTCTCAAACTATGTTTGAAAGCAAACGCGTGGTGCAACCCATTATTTATGGTTGCGGTCAGCTCTCCTAGGGGAGAAAAATCCTACCGATTCAGAGCTCGTAACAAACTTGACACTGCACACAAGATATTTGTTTCAATGCATGTATATATTCCTTTAACATTCAATTAATCTTCTATATGTTCCTTAACAGTTAATTAATCAACTTGAGGAAGAGAGTACCGTTTCAGCAAGTAACAGTTTCCTACGTCACGCCAGGAAAGTTCTAATCTCGACACCTTAATCAGGGATCGGGAGACAGCAGAACTGAGTCGCAAGCTTACAAATGGATTGCTGAATATGTGTGCTTTCATTTTGTATGTATTTTCCGCGTATATATTGCTATATATACACACTCGTATATACATGAATTGAAATTTGTTAGCCTCGCAAAAACTCGAGAACGGCTGAACCGATTTGCCTAACTTTGGTTCTGGAATATTTGTACAAGTCCAAGACAGCTTTAAAAGGTGAGAAAAAAAACTGAATCCATAATGGACCGGGTTATTAACTAAATATAAAAGTACATACCCAAACTTTTGCGGAACACATACATACACCTTCTTTTATTTTGACAAACAAAAGCAATACAAAGTTTTAAAGTATATTTCACTGCTATATTTTATTAAATAACGCCTATCGTTTATCAAGACTGACATCTTTGTATGCAGCATGATATACCTTTCGAAGATTACACACAAAATTAATTTATGAACGCATTATAACAGTATAAATATTTGACCACATGCGATTATTGTCAAATATTGGTAAATCCTTGGATACCGTCTTTATAATTTGTGTCTGAAAATTTGTGAATGTG